>WNWK01010921.1:0-67485 GCA_009830355.1 Cherax destructor
GAGCCCGGGTTTTTTGTTTTTTCTGTTCTCCCCCAAACCCAGACCCCAGGTTAAATTTCCCCAGATGAGGAGAGACGATGGGCAAGTCTCCTTACACCTGCTGCCCCTATTACCTAACAACTCATAATTTAAATTTGTTGTGCGTCGCTTCCTTTGAGGACTCAACAGCACCATTGGAAATAAGCCATGTTGTTTGACGCGGGGTTATATTGAGCTATAAACACCCGGAATTAATAATCATAGTGTTCTTTATTGGAAGGTGGGTGAAACAACTTAAAACGAAGGAAAACAATGTTTTGTGGGGAGAGATAAACACTGGCACATCCATATTACTGAAACTCAACAATACAAACATACAATACCACTAAACTATAAACTTAGGTTCGTAACATTTAAAAAAAAAAATTGGGAATAACGAGCAAAAAGGACAAAATTTAGTAGAAAGACACCTGTAAAAAAAAAATATTTTATAACTTCGTCATGTATCCAAAAAAAGGGTTTAAAAGGTTGGTTAATTAGTGAAAGGTTCTTTGCGGGTTTTTCCATTCCCTTTAATAAAAATGCAGTTTTTGCATTTTGATAATAATTTGTATAAATAGTGAAGATGAATGCTATAGCACCCAAAGGACGGAGTTGTTATGCTGGTGTTCGCAGCTACTTGCGCTGAGAGTTATAACCCTACGGTGAGGTATTTCATTCCAGAGTCTTCTCCCCCCAAAAAACCCTTTCCCCGCCAAGGCCTATTTTCCTGATGACCTGAACAATGAGGTTATTATTAGTTGCAGCTGAGGGAACACCCAATTAATTTTTTATTCCCTTTGAATTCGTCTAAAACTGTTCACACAATGTTTCTTATAGTAGAAGGTTGAATGTTTACATATCATTTCTTATATATGCTGGTAGAAGGTTGATATTCACACACTATTTCTTATTTTGCTGACAGAAAGTCAAAAAGTTAATCGGGAAACCCCGTCAGTTTAAAACAACACTGTTGAGTGTTTTCTATTCTATTAAACTGACTCGTACCTCTGTTTTTCACGGGTTTACACGGTATTTCTACAGCAAAGGGGTTATTTCAGTGCCCCAATCTTCGAATATTTTATCTCTGACTTGATTCTCTCTTTCGCCTCCATTCTGGGATCTTTTAAAAGTACATTCCTATTATTTCCGATTGCTATGGTTGTTCCCAGAATCTTAGCCGATTTACTTTTTGTGAAGTAAAAGACCAAATATTTTTCAGATATTATATCTTCCTTGAAATTTTGATTAGACTTTGCAGCCGTCCTGTGGACGATAGCGCAACAGCATATGTATAAACGTAAGGCCTATTTTTTTTATTACAAGAAATGCTAAGAGACTTTCAGAATTTCTTTCTGGTATCTTATTTTGAAAGGAGACGTGAGCACTGAACACTACGCTAGATGGGGGGGCCAAACGTCCCTGGGTGCTCAAACTATGTACCAGCCACACTTTCTCAGAAAGATTTTTTTTACTTATAGATTCAAAAAAAACACCAAAACTGACCGCTTAGTAACCCCTTTTTGTTCTTTTCCCCTTTCCCCGGGGAAATTTTGTACAAAGACGGGAAACCCCAATTGCCTAGTTCACTGGAATTTGCATTTAAATAAAAACAAATGCACATGCATGAAGGGTCCCCCCTCTAACTCATCTTTCTTCCTGTGTACGTTTGTATTTTCTTCCCCCCCTTCCCACTTTCTTGCATGCCTCTTCTACTCTTACTTTATTTTTCCCATCTTCCCGTCTTGCCTGCCCAGCTTTTTTTTTTTAGCAAACAGCGTTAATTTTTTTTAAAAACTAAGAGTTTTCATCCTACGTCAGCATCTTTGCAACCTATCTAGGATGTTTTTACCGACTGCCCTCATGTTTCTAATGCTCATTTAAATATCGCACGTCGAGTAGTAGTCCTGATAGAACTCCGGAATCCCCACTGGCATTTAGTCAGAGACATTTGTTATTACCAAGAGGAGTTTTTTATCTACAGGGCCCGCATTGTTTCCCCTAGCTACATTGTGGGAATAAAAAGATAAGTTTTTCCCCTCACATTCACTCACACAGGATGGATTTCGCAACAGGAAATAAGGTAGTCTGCCAGCCTGAGAAACTTCAAAAAAACGATGAGAATTACCCCATGGGGGAAGGGACGAAGGGGGATCAAAATGAATTTTTGGAAAGAAAAAACTGTGGTGTTGACTATTGACTTAAAACAGACATCGGAAACACCTTGACCACTCTACCTGTCAACTTTGTAAAATCACCAAAAAATAACCACAATAAAGACTCCCAAAACAATTGTGACACAGACTAATTTAAGGGCTTTGGAATATTTTATATTTTTATTAACACATGGCAGTTTCCCCCCCAAAAGGCGAAAAAATTTTATCATCATTCTCCCATATGTCTTGCCCGAGGCGTGCTTACACTACAGCTACAAAACTGCAAATTAACACCCTCCTTCAGAGTCCGGCACTTACTTCCCCTCTCCAGAATCAAGTCCGGCCTGCCGGTTTCCTTTAAACCCTTTATAAATTTACCTTGCCTACACTCCAACAGCACGTCAAGTCCAAAAAACCCTTTTTCCATTCGCTCCCATCTAACACGCTCCCCACGCTTGCTAATCCGCCCCCCGCACACAAAACCTCTTTTTTCCCCCCCCCTCCAACATTTTCTAGGCCAAAATACCCCGCCTTTCCACTACAGATTTATACACTCTGAAGTCATTCTATTTGCTCCATTCTTCTATATTCCAAACCACTCAACAACCCCTCCTCAGCTCTCTTGGGTAATAGTTTTGGTAATCCCACACCCCTCCCAATCTCCAAACTACGGATTCTCTGAAATTTTATTCACACCACAATTGCCTCAGACACACATCACTGCCTTCAGCCTTCTCCTTGTTCAACATTCCCAAACCCCTGTCTCACACCCATTCAAGAGTGTTGGTATAACTATACTCATACATTCCCCCCTTTGCTTTCATGGATAAAGTTTCTGTCTCCAAATTCCCAGTGCACCACTCACCTTTTTCCCCCCATTAATTCTATGATTCACCTCATCCTTCATAACCCATCTGCTGACACATCCACTCCCAAATATCTGAACACATTCACCCCTCCATAATCTCTCCCCCCAATCTGATATCCAATCTTCCATTATCTAATTTTTTTTTTATCCTCATCACCTTACTTTTCCTATATTCACTTTTTTTCTTCTTTTACACACCCTACCAAATTCATCCACCAACCTCTGCAAATTTCTTCAGAATCTCCCAAAAGCACAGTGTCATCAGCAAAAGCAACTGTGACAATCCCCCCTTTGTATTTTTATTCTTTATCTTTTTAAAAACCCCACCTCTTTTCCAAGACCTTCCATTACTTCTCTTACAACCCCATCTATAAATATACTGAACAACCACGGTGACATCCCCATCCTTGTCTAAAGGGCCCCCTTTTTCTGGGAAAAAGTCCCCCCCCTCCTACACACTCTAACCTGAGCCTCACCATTCATAAAAACTCTTCACCGTTTTCCCGTAACCTACCTCCTATTCCATACACCCGCAAAATCTGCCACATTGCCCCCCATCCACCCTATCATATGCCCTTTTTCCCAAAACCATAAAAAGCCCTAAAAAAACCCCTTTACCCTTGTCCAAATACTGTTCACTATATGTTTCACTGTAAACACTTGGTCTACAACCCCCTCCCTTTCCCAAAGCCCCCTTTTTTCATTCCCGCTTCCTTTCTTTCTGTCTTACTCCTTTAAATTTTTTCAATAATAACTCTACCATACACTTTACCGGTACCTCAAACAGACTTTTTTCCCCCAAAGTTTTTTCACTCTTTTGTCCCCTTTGCCTTTATACAAAGGAACAACCCTCTCTGCCAATTCCGGGACCCTTTCCCTCTTCCAACATTTATTAAATAATAGCACCAACCACTCCAAAACTATATCCCCACCTGCTTTTAACATTTCTATCTTTATCCCATCAATCCCAGCTGCCTTACCCCCTTTCATTCTACCCACTGCCTTATGAATTCCCCACACTCACAACTGGCTCTTCCACACTCCTACAAGATGTTTTTCCTTTGCCCATACACGAAATCACAGCCCTGTCTTCATCAACATTTAACAACCCTAAAAATATTCCCTCCATCTTCCGATATTAACTTCCATTTAATCCCCTCCCTATTTTTAACGTCAAATCCTTTTTTTTTTCCTAGGTTTCAACATTAATCTCATCCAAAATTTTTTCTTATTTTCAACAAAATTTGTTGATAACATCTCCCCCACTCTCTCATTTCTTTTTTTACATTGTTCACCACTCTCTTAACCTTTTTTTCCATATACTTTTCCCCCTCCTTGCATCACTTCTACTTTGTAAAACCTCTCATATGCAATTTTTTCCCCTTACACTCTTTTTTTACATCTCATTCCAAAACGCTCTTCTTCCTCCGCACCCACCCGCCTGAAACCCACAAATTTGCTAACACTCTAACACTACATTTTAAATCTACCCATACATCTTCGACCCCATTGCCTACACTTCACTAGCCCATCTATCCTCCAATAGTTGTTTATTTTTTTACCCTAACTGCCTCCTCTTTTAGTTTATAAACCTTCATTCTCTTACTTACTGCTTCTTTTTTTGTATCCCATCCCCTTTTTACTCCACTGTGGGTATAACTAAAAAGTGATCTGATATATCTGTGGCCCCCTATAAACATGTACATCCTGAAGTCACCAACGTTTTTATCTACCAATACTTAGTCCAACAAACTACTGTCATTTCGCCTACATCATATTTGTATATTATTTATCCCTTTTTCTTAAAATATATTACCTATAACTAAACCCCTTTTTATACAAAGTTCAATCAAAGGCCCAAAATTTTTTTACACCTGACCCCAAATTCCTACCACACCCCTCAAAATGTTTCTCCATTTGTTTTAGGCCCCCACACTTACTTCTCACTGGTTAAAAATTTCCATACTTTCGCAACATCTCCCAAAATCTCTCTCTCCCTCTACACCCCTTTTTTCTTCAGGTGCATACCCTTTTCGCATCCGACCCTTATTTTAATCCATAATCCTTGAATTTACACATTTATATTCCCTCTTTTCCTTCCATAACTGATCCTTCAACATTATTGCTACCCTTCCTTAGCTCTAACTCTCTAGATACTCCTGACTTAATCCCATTTATTTCTCCCCACTGAAACTCGCCTACCCTTCAGCTTTGTTTCGCTTAGGGCCAGGACATCCAACTTCTTTTCATTCATAACATCAGCAATCATCTCTTTCTTATCATCCGCACTTTTCATCCACGCACATTCAGACAACCCAGTTTTATAAAGTTTTTCTTCTTCCTTTTTAGTAAATTGTACAGGAGAAGGGGTTACTAGCCCATTGCTCCCGGCATTTTTAGTCGCCTCATACGACACGCATGGCTTACGGAGGGGAAAAATTCTTTTCCACTTCCCCATGGACAAAGAGAAAATAAAAGAACAAGAGCTATCAAGAAAAGAAGAAAAACCTAGATGTGTGTATGTATATATATGCTGTGCATGCCTGTGTAGTGTGACCTAAAGTGTAAGTAGAAGTAGCTAGATATACCTGTTATCCAGCGTGTTTATGAGACAGAAAAAAAACACCAGAAACCACCATCATGTAAAACAGTTTCAGGTTTCTGTTTTTCAGTCCCCCTGGGACGGGGGGTCCCCCCTGGGGGGTTTCTGTCTACCAACCCTACCTATATGGGGGAGAGTTTTAAATGGAGAGTTAGAGGTATGGGGAAAATGGAGGGGAAAATTTTGAGGAGTTGTTAAATGTTGATGAAGAAGGGAAGCTGTGATTTCTGTATAGGGGGGAGGAATAAATCTTTTAGGAAGTGGAAGAAGGGAGTGTAAGTTCGGGGGCAGTGGGTAAAATGAAGGGGTAAGGCAGCTGAGACCCGGCATGACGGCACCTGCCGGGAAACTAACATTATTATTAACTGTTCAGATAATATTTTAAAAGCAAAAGTTCTAGTTATCCTTATAATTATACGGTCTAATTATGGGTATTCTGGTATAAATTATAATTATTTAAATACATTTTTTATTCTGGCTAAACATATAGTTATTCTTACTATAATTAGAATTATTCGGGATTTAATGATAGTCTCTCTGGGCTTTAATTAAAGTTATTTTTAGCTATAAATTGTTATTCTGGCTTTTATTATCCCTTTTATAGTTTAAATATAGTTATTTTTGCAATGCCTGTAGATGAGTTTTAAGCCAAAAAAAACTATTTTTTTATAAGCGGAAAATTTTAAGAAAACAAAAAATAAGATAACATCCCCCACTAATACTACAACACACACACACACACACACACACACACACACACACCCCAAAAAAAAAAAATAAGAAAATGAATTTCCCAACGTCCTGTCCCTAAGCATGCACTTTAATGTACAGAGGAAAAACTAGGGGGGGGGAGAACGGAAGTTCTCAGTTAAGTTTTTCAACACATTTAAACTCCTAACCAAAAGTCAACTGGGAAGGTGCTAATACCACCCATGCAGATGAGAAATCCATTGAGGTGGCGTTAATTAGAAAAAAAACCAAATTTTTAAAATTGCTAAAAAAAATTTTTAAAACCAGACATGATTACACAGTATGCAGTAAAAGGCAAAAAAGCCGGTGCTGGTGTAGTTAACCATTAACGTAACAACACTCCAGACTCCCTCACAGACCCATGGTACTAAAAAAATGAAGATGCTTCTAATTGAAATATCATTAGTGCATCATGAGGATCGAAGCAGCTCTCCCCCAAAAGTTAAAAAACAATACAGAAAGATGAAAAAATTACACCACATGTGTAAATCTGGGTATTTTTATTTGTAGACGTATCGCCCATCCAGTGGTTTTACAATACAAGGACATAATGTAAAAAAGAATGTAGAACTATATACAGAGGGACTGACCACCTAAAATATTTTTTCCCAAAAGGTTGATGGACTGATTGCTTTTCATCTTTTATTTCTTTAAATTACTGTTGCCTCTGTATTTGACTGAAAAAATCCACGTGTGGGCGAAACTTTAAACAAAAAAGATGCCCAACTGTTGCACAGTGTCTTAATTTTAAACTTGTCGGTATTTTATACCTTTTTCAAACAAACTGTCACTGTCACCCAAAAGGAAAAAGGGAAATTTCTAAACTCGTAGGGGCCCTATAGCCCCTGTGGAATAGGAGGCATTCCAATTCAATCCAAGGAAGGGGGGGTATGTCCACCTTCTTGGATCGAACCCCCATTGGTATCAAGGGGACAAATTACCATTTTTTGAAAATAACACTACACCATTTTTTAAAATTTAAAAAAGGGGAAAAAAGGCACCTAAACACTCCATTAACAACACCAACCTTCTCAGTAGGATAAATGACTCGTGAAATTCTAAATACGATCAAAGAGAGTTTCTAAAGTTGTTGCTTAGAAATCAATTTCAGAAATAAGAACATAATAAAGAGCTAGGCAGGTCCAAACACCTACTGACCTCAGGGTAGTCAGGTCGAAATCAACATCCTAAAAGGAAAAGGGGCACAGCATCAGGCCTACTGGCCCAAGCCACAGGGTTTATGCAAATTTAAGCAAAAGAAACCTACACTTGCCAGTTGTTCCAAGATTTGGCTAAATAATTTGGAACAATGAATGAATAAGACGTTTGAAGTTATAAACGAGAGCCTTGGGCGAAGTTGAAACACTATGGCTAAAAAATGACTCCCTCTGGCTTTAAAATCCAGAAAATATAGTATTTAAAGGGTTTACTAAACTCATAAAACTTAAACACTACATGAAAATATGCATTTTAAACATTTTTCAGTTTTCCTTTTTTGGGGTTTTCTTCTATTTAAATTTTTCTAAAATCATAAAAAAATATTAGATTTTGTTTTTTTAAGAAAGTCCACTTTTAGTTAATTTGTTTCTATAAAATTAGAAATGGCACATACACAGCCCATATTCAGAAATAATAATAATAATAATAATAATAATAATAAAAAAAAAAAAAAAAAAAAATAATAATAATAATAATTAAAAATAATTTTAATTTAATACTAGGTTATTTCCCCTCCAAAAGGATTTTCCCTTATCATCAGGATTCCAGTAATTAAAAGTTTTTTTAAATAATTAAGTACGTCCTTTAAAAATGTCGATACACAAACTAAACTTAATTTTAAAGGGTACTTAATACTGGGAAACCAGCCAGGGGAACCAGAATCAAATATATCTAACAAGACGTAATGGGAATGAAAGTTTCACGCAATTTTTCAGAAAAATAAAGGAATTATGGACTTACACACTGAAGTGTGAAATGCATCTTTGTATATAGTTCTACTGTCTTCAAGTTTTGTCCTAGCATCTGTATTGATAAAGCCACTGGAGGGCGAAACGTCTACAATAAAAGATACACATGTGTCTAATTTTCATCATTTTAATGTTTGAACTCAAAATTGTTGTAAGTTACTGTGACCATTCCAGGAATCTTGGAATAGATCCTGCAACTTTACTCACAGGGAAACTTCACATAGATCTTGCCCTAGTTACTCCACATGAATCTTGCCTAGTTACTCCACATGAATCTTGCCTAGTTACTCCACATGAATCTTGCCCTAGTTACTCCACATGAATCTTACCTAGTTACTCCACATCAACGTTGGAAATTTGAAGTCTATCGGTTGAGGTCTTCTCATCTTACGAACGAAATAAAAACGAAAAGTTAAGAAATAAAAAAATAAACAAGAAATTCATACAACCACATAAAGATCGCACTCAGGGATTCCCAAATATAGATCGGGAAGACATGCTGAATGTTATCTACGAGGATCATTGAACACTGAGAGGACGATACGTTATGGACACGAATATTCAGCCGTTTTCCAACATATTAGCAACAACAGTCACAATATTCATTGGGAAGCTGCCTACCGTCAAACACAATCACATTGCAGCTATAAACGCAAAATCCTAGAATCTGCCCTCATAGTTACCACCCTAATTTTAACGGCTCACAGGGACGATGGAAACTGACGTCGGGAAATGGTAATGGTGATACCCGTCAACATATGAAAAGACACTTATGGACAGCTCAGGACATAAGTGTCTTTCCACAGACCAGTACATGCATTACACTGCAGCAGGCCAGTAAGAACACTGCTGCAGGCCAGTAAACCTGCTGCAGTGTTCGCTTCTTTCTTATGTTCTTATGTATTGCATACCATTATTGTACTACATATAAAAGCGGGTCCAAGTCTCCTACCGGCTTAAGCCAATGCCCACTCTAGTCAGGTCAGATCACATTCACTTAAGGAAGGAGCACGGCATCTGACCTAGTAGCACAAGCTAGTCTGGTCCAACTCACACCCACCCGAACGAACGAACGAACGAGTTCAGGTAAGATCCCAATGGGATGAGCGGGGAAGACAGGACCCGGACGAGGAGTGTTCTTAGTCGTAGAGATAGAGCCAGGGCTTAACCCAGCAGCTGAGGCGATCGTGGGATAGAGCTGGAGAGATCAGGACTTGGCTGGCGATGGACGATGTGGGCAAGCTGTGCAGGCTGCATCATGGTGGTGGATGCGAAATTGGTCGGTGATGGTTGCTGGAGATCGGCAGGTGGAGGGGAGGCATGCTTCAATATGATTGGTCGTTAAGTATGCAGAGAGGAGACAGGATCATCGGTGATTGGTGGATAAAAACTCTTCATGTCTGTGTTCTTGTTAGTTTTTCGTTCCTGTCGTAGAACCATTTTGAAGTCTCTTTTGAAAGCAGGTTTGACAATCAAGTAAGGTTGATCAGGTTTTGTCTTTTTCTAAGTCTGCAATTAGGGCGGTTTCAGTGTGGTGATGGCAGTCAGGAGCAACAGTGTATTTGATGCTACCATGGTGCATGGAGTAGATGACTTAAGGTGCGCTATAGCGACGGGGTGTAGAGGATTATATGTGTAGAAAGTGAGGTTCAGTTGGTCTAAATATTGTTTCACCTTCCATTCTTCAGGTCTTGGAGTATCTTGAGGTGGATTTTCAGGAGGGAGCGTCTTTGCTTTCTTGGCTTTTGGTGGTTGAGTTAGAGATGGAGCAGGTGGTTCGTTAGTAGTAGCACAGGAGGGTGGAAGACACAGGTGGGTCCAGGTAAGCTGATTGGTCCTAGCGGTGGTGATGTTGGAAGTAGCTGATTGGCTGTTTCTTGGAAATGGAATTTCAGGTGTTGTGACATTGCCAAAATTTTTGGTGAGCTTGATGATGTTGGCAGATGGTGGAGAGTCTGGGAAAGTAAAGTTTGGCATGTTGTTCAGTAGGAAGAGCTCGTTAATAAGTGTTGAAGGAGCCTGGTATGGCCATGTTATGCATGTGTGCATATAGCATACAGTAAGGAGATTTTTGTAGGTTCACAAGCTGGTGGAGTGGTGGTGAAGGGTTGGGTAGCTTTTAAAAGTTTTGTAGTGTCGGCCTGGAGTTTGGTGATGGCAGCATAAGTAAGGTGACTTGGAAGGTGTCTTCTGTTCTGCTTCCTGTTTTTTTTTTTCAAGAATTTCTCGACAGGTGGGGCCTTTGCCGCGAGTATGGTGATTGTTTTTGCCCCACTTAAGTGGGGCAGTAGAAGATGCAAGTCTTGGAATCGTGGCCTTCAGACCCGCAGGTAGAGCAGAACGTTTTTGTTTTATGTGGGGCAGTCTTTTTTTGTAGTGTGAGTAGAGTAGCAACTCCAGCATTGGGTAATATGATGGTACCTCTCAACTTCAATATGAGAGTTAATAGTGTAGTAGTATATGGCCAGGCCTTCAGCCATAGCTTGTGCAGCCATTGACACATCAGTAAAAGTGATTTTTAGCATGGAGGAGGCAGTAGGTCTTGGTGATGCTTTCCACTGAAGCCCAGGATTTTGTTCTTCAATGGAGGTCTTTAGGTCTACAACAGGTTGTGTGGTAATCAGTTTGTCAAGTCTCTTCAAGAAGACAGTCCTCTTAGCCCGTAAGGCAGGAGATGACATGACTTTGAAGCCACGATCTGATAGAGTGGACAAAGCAGAGGAGGTTAGAAACTTTTCAGCCTCAACATCGTCCTCACATACTACAATGAAGGCTTCTTGAAGTGTTAGGATGGTATTGATCTTGACATATGGCTTCCGCCCCACAATGACGGCCACAGCAAGAGCAAGCTTGGAGAAATCATTAACCGTCCCACTGGAAGGTTTAATCTTGATTCTGTTGGAATAATTCATCTTGGTACAAGGTTGTAGATGAGGTAGAGGTTCCCTCCCAAATGGGGATCGTAGGGACACTTCTTGATGTGGAGCGACTGTGGCTTGCCAGTAGCACCTGCATGTATTTATCTAGCCTATTTTAAAACTACACAATGTTTAGCCTCTATAACTGAACTCGGGAGTTTGTTCCACTCATCCACAACTCTATTACAAACCAGTGCTTTCCTATATCCTTCCTGAATCTGAATTTTTCCAACTTAAAGCCATTGCTGCGAGTCCTGTCTAGGCTAGATATTTTAGCGCTATTTACATCCCCTTTATTTATTCCTGTTTTCCATTTATACACCTCAATTGTCTTATTTACTGCTGCTACTGCTACTAACAGCCTGGCCATTTAGCCTACTGCAGTGCTTATGCTCTTTCACCACCTCTCATTGTTACTTATATACCCTCAGTTGTTTTGTAACGGCGTGATAAAGCTCCTGGAGGCAAGCGTTGCCACAATCAAATGTCACATTAGTTGCACCTGTGTCCTTTTGCTTAACACATTGTCAGTAATTATACCTTTATTACTCCTCTATATTAGACTGAAGAAGCCTACTGTGTAGGAGACACGTGTAGGAATAAAGATACCTAACTAACCAGGGTATGGCTTACTCAATGGCCTGAAAATTTAGGACACTTATGTACAATACAGGATATAAGTGTATATAAATTGTCTTTTTTTCCACAAACCAGACGTCATTTCAAAATTCACCGTCAAGAAGTACTTAGCAGCACCCAACCTGACACGGAACGCCAGCGCAGGATCAGGAATTACATAAAAACAGCGAGTTCGTGCCTCACTCGTACCCTGGTTTGTATATATATATATATATATATATATATATATATATATATATATTTGCCGATTAAAGGGAAAACTTGCGATTTGGCTTAAATAGCAACTCACCCTTTCCATATAAGACAAGTGAAAATTTTTGGCAAAAATTTCCCAAAATCATTCTGAACATAACGAAAAAAAAATATTTCATTGTGTTTGTTTATTATTAAATTAATGTTAACGTATCTAAAATATTTTAGTTGGGTTGGCTAAATTTAAAATTTCGTTGTTGTTTAAAGGGTTTGGTAGGTTTTTTAAAGTTTCTCTTGGTACAAATTATAAATTCTTACATTTAACAAAATGAAAAAAAATATATCTTTAAAGAAAAGAAAATTTTGAAAACTTAATTTTAATGAGTTCTTGCTAATTGACCAGTTTTACCTAATCGGCACGACATATATATTATATATATTATATTTTATATATATATATATTTTTTTCCCCTTTTTAAATAGCAACGCTCCCTTGCCATAAAGCAAAGGGAAAAATTTTTTTGCAAATAATTTGCCAAAATCATTCGAACTAACAAAAAAAAATTTTATTGTGTTTTTTATTATTAAATTAATGTTAACTATCTAAAATATATTTAGTTTGGGTTAAGTAAATTTAAATTTCGCTTGTTTAATAAGGTTAGAGGGTTTTTAAAATTTTTTTGGTACAAAATTATAAAATTTTACATTAAAAAAAAAAAAAATATATCTTTAAACGTATAAGAGAAAAATTTTTTGAAAGGGCTTAATTTTTAAATGAGTTCTTGTAAATTTGAACACAGAGGAGGCAAAAAAGAGTGAAGATGGAGAGACCATGCAATCAGTCCATCCCTCAAAGTAGTATTTTTGAGGTGATCAGTCCCTCACCTGCAGAAGAGTTCTGCTCCATAACCCGGAACAATATGAAGCTGAAGTATCAGAGGGGAGACTTACTGGCACCACCGAGGGCAAAAAATCGAAACGACAGAAGAGGGGGACTCACCAGAGATGCGAGAATGTAATGAGAGGCAGTGTAGCAAGCTTCTTGGTATGTCCCTCTAAAATCAACCTTTCTACCGTAACTAGTGGTTAGGTACTGTTGTCGAGGATGCCCCTTGTACGTGTTACAGTGTCTGACAAGAATATAACAATGGTATATAATACCGACAAGGGGTTTCTTCAGTCGAATCGAGGCAGCAGAAGCAGCAGAGATGTAAAGATGATGTAATCAGGTGGTCAGTCCCTCAGCCGGGAGAAAGGTTCTAACTCTTGTACCTGTTCTGCCATTTCTCAATTCTAGGCTGATACTCAGACGTTTCCCTAATAACTCAACAACCGGTCATGTGAAGAATTAGACACGTGTGCAACATCTGGGTATCTTTAGCTGTATACGTTTCGCCAACCAGTGACTTTGTCAATACAAGGACATTATGTGAAGAACGTAGAATTATATAAAAAAATACCCAGATGTTGCACATGTGTCTAATTCTTCATTTTTTCGATATTGTATACCATTTATATATAACCCCTCTGTAATCAATGTTCTTCCAATAATCCCGGACGACTTTCTATCAAACTCATCTACTGCATGATTATGCAGGTCGTCTCAACGACCTCCCACTTCAAGTTTCATGATAAAAAAAAGACACATGTGCCCTCTGGGGATCTTTATTTTATTTTTCCCCCCCAGGGTTTATCAAAAAAATTTAGGAAAAAAATTAAGACAGTAGAACATATACAGAAGATGGGTAATCAGTCCCCCAGCCTTGGAGTTGGTGTGTTAGCACCGTAGGTGTGGGGGGATTTAAGCGCCAGCCTCCCTTTCCTGTTCTTCAGAATCTCCCCACCTACGGTGCTGAACACATCAACTCCCAAAACTGAGGGGCGTTACCTCATCTTGTCTTTTTATACCATTCATGAACAAGTTCCATGATATGGCACCATCCACAAACATGCTAAAATCCTTCCCAATACAGGAGGCACCATCGTCCAAAGGTCCTCCAGTCACTGCCCGCAAGACACTCCCGTCCGACCAAAAGTATAAGTATCAGGGGTCCCAAAAATTATTTTTCAGCTTTCGAGATTTTATATTACTAAATTTATTTTACCTTGTCTTTTAGAAATTTACCCAAACAGATTCTGTTGTTTTGGTATATAATACCGAAAAAAAGAGGGAATCAGTCCCCCAGTCTTGGAGTTGGTGTTCAGATCGTAGGGGGGAGACTGAAGAACAGGCAAAGGCTGGCACAAATTCCACACCATCGATATTTTAACGGTTTTTTTTCAACAAAATATTTTTTGGGCAAATTTCACCACCACATCCCCCTTTCCGTTATTTCTATCTACACGGAACAACTTAAAACCCCTTTAACCTGCCTCGGGTTTATAAATTAAACAAAGTCTCGTTTTGCAAAAAATGCAACCAGATTCAATTGTTCATTTATTTTGGTACTTTACTATTTGTATAAAATATTTAAAAAATATTTTTCGTCTGTGTCTTTTTTTTTTCACAGTTTTTTTTGTAATAATCTTTTCCCGAAGTTAAATAATTTAAACATGATAATTTAAACAGCACATATTGTTGGTTTTACATTCCAGTTTTCCCCACAAAGAAAATATCACTAACTGTATCTAGCTAAAAGCCCCAAAAGCCCCTCTCATTGAACTAGTCTTCCCCCCACACCTGCCTTACGTGGTAAACCCCACCCCTGGATACATGTCATTTCTGCTATAGCAGAGGCCCCCTTGTCTATAAAAGTCCCCAATGCCTTATAGTGTTTGTTCAGCCAAAAATGAACACCAGTTGCCCTGGACAACCATTTATGACCAACTCCTCTCCTTGGTATAAAATGGCATAGGGCGCTGTCCCTTCTTCCTGCTTGACTACAACCAAACGTTACTGGACAAGGTGGTAGTGGTTTAAGGCTGGTGCATGATGATACATGAACTGCCTCAGTTCACCTCCCTGCTGCATGATGATTAATGAACTGCCTCAGTTCACCTCACACTGCTGAAATGATAAAAACTGCCCAGCACCTCACACTGCTGCATGATGATACATGAACTGCCTCAGTTCACCTCACACTGCTGCATGATGATAAATGAACCCTCAGTTCACCTCACACTGCTGCATGATAAAATGAACTGCCTCAGTTCACCTCACACTCCATGATGATTAATGAACTGCCTCACACCTCACACTGCTGCATGATGATAAATGAACTGCCTCATTCACCCCACTCTGCATGATGATAAATGAACTGCCTCAGTTCACCTCCCTGCTGCATGATGATAAATGAACTGCCTCAGTTCACCTCCACTCTGCATGATGATAAATGAACTGCCTCAGTTCACCTCACACTGCTGCATGATGATAAATGAACTGCCTCAGTTCACCTCACACTGTGGGGTTGATAGGTCAACCATTTCCTTACACTGGTTAACTGAATTTTTTAAAAACCCTAAAATAGGGGCTCAGGCTGGTTAATAGGGTTTGAAGCCTATCATCTATACTAGGGTCATTAAGAACATAAGAAAGGAGCACTGCAAGGCCTGCTGCCCAAACTAGTCAGGTCAAGTCAATCCACTTAATAATAATAAAAAAATTATTATTAATCTTAATTTCTACAAGCACATGTATACAGGCCTAGCTGACCTCATTGGCATGCTATATAAAACCCCCTTGTTATGCAGAGCATTTCGGGCAAATTAGGTCAATTTTGTTCCCAGGATGCGACCCACACCGTCGATTAACACCCAGGTACCCTTTTTACTGATAGGTGAACAAAGACAGCTGGTTGTAACATCGCCTTTTCAACACCTAACAAAAATGTGTTAATCCCTAAAATGGGAATTCAAGAAAATTTTGATGTAAAATACAATACATACACTAAAAACATCATTTCAGTTGTATATATTCTGCGCTAGACTCCTCAGGTCACTCGTGTATTTCTTTGCCCAGTGTGACATCTAGTTACCCTTTAGGCCCCACATTAAATCTGCTCTGAGACCTCAGCTCGGGTATTGGGGGTGGGTCGGGGGTTTGAAGCATCATGGGTGAGTCACGTGTGAAAGGTGTTTTTCATCCCCGACGTACATAAGTAAACAAGTGTACACACACACACACACAAGAAATTAGAGAAAGTGCAAAAGGGTTTTCAACAAGACTAGTCCCAGAGCTAAGGGGTTGTTCTACGAAGAAAAGGTTAAAAAACGGCCTGACGAACTAGAGGACAGAAGGGTTAGGGGAGACATATAACGACATATAAAATACTGCGAGGAATAGATAAGGGTTTACAGAGACAAGATGTTCCAGAGGGAACAAGAAACAAGGGGGCACAATTGGAAGTTGAAGCTCCCAGAGTCAAAGGGATGTTAGGAAATATTTCTTCAGTCATAGAGTTGTCAGGAAGCGGAATAGCCTGAAAGCGACGTAGTGGAGGCAGGAACCATACATAGTTTTTAAAACGAGGTTTGATAAAGCTCGGAGGTGAGTACACATCTCGGCCATACAAGGGACATAAAGACTTTCTGGGGATTAATAAAAAAAAGGAATACAGAGTGCTGACGGTCATCTTATTCGGTTCTGCAACTGAATCATCACCCCAGCGGCTGCAAAAATCCTCAGATCAACTCCTCAGAAGGTGCTAAAACACATACACTTGATCCAGACACTCATCCCCGAAGATCCCAGCATGCACCACCACCTCTTAACATACACTCAAACACACTTTTGCAAATCTAATTGGCTCAAACCAGCTTCATGCCGGTAATGTCTTTCTTGCCTTTACAACTTTTTACAGCTACATCACCAAAAAAACCGGGAAAAACCCCGCCTTTGGATTCCCTCAACACCCCTTTTTCAAAAGATAAACAATGACTTTACAGAAAAGGGGATTAACTGCAATAGTCCTCTGCAAGATAGTCATATAGTAAGGATCGAGTTCCTGCAAATGGTTAAGCATCGTACACTGTGCCATTTCGGAATTTACAATCGTTTCACAATACATATTTCCACATTTCTTTAAAGGTCTCTTTCCCTGAGTTGAGGATTCTACTACCCGAATCTTCATGTCTAGTCTACTACCTGAGAACCAAGATCTTGGATTCATTCACATTCACCTTCATCTTTGTTGACCTCCCCCACCCCCCACATCTTCCAGTCTAGCGTGTGAATTCACCAACATTACCGTCACTTTGGGATGGAGGTAAGTCGTATAAAATACCGACACGCTATAAACTACAGACAATAAGATTTAGACTTTCGAAGAGGCTAACTTCAAGGCAACATTTCAGTGATTCTCTCAACACAGCTTTCCTGTCCTACCTCTCCGTTACATCATTGCCCTAAAAACTTTACCAGAAGACAATAACTTCAGAGCCACCACTGCCGCCAAAGGAGGTTGTGTCGTTATCTTGAACGCTAACGACTCCAGGAACAAAATGCTTAATATACTAAAGGGCCCAGATACCTACCAAACATTTAAAACAAGCCAAGTGGACAAGACTTTTCCACTTTCTAAAGGACTCAGAACAAGGGAAGAAACTTCTTCACATCATCTCCAGCAACACCAGACCTGCCATAATGTACGATTTGCCAAAGACTCACAAACCAAGAATTCCATTGAGACCCATCTCCTTTGAAATAGGCAGTACCCCCTCCAACTATCATAGATTCTAGCACAACACCTATCTAAACTTTTGAGCACAATCAGATGAGCACATCCAAAACACTCCGATGATTTCCTCTACTGCGTTCTCAACGTTAATGTTAGGAACAAAAAGCTTTCCAGCATAGACCTGACATCATATTTAGCAAGGTGTCCACAGCACAACCCATCGATCTCATACGCCGAAAAATTTACAACTTCCAGCCAGCGATTTTATTAACCTCGAGACTCCCACACCAAAACTCCCCCAATCATTTAGTTAATCACAGACGCACGACTCATCACCAAGGAGGACTGCAGCAGGTCTACTGGCATATGCTACACACATCTTTCTCATAAATAGTTTAAAAATTCATTTATAAAAAAAATTGTCAGACACAGCAACATCTTGAGATCTTGGTGTAGAGAATTTTTTCTACACTTTTTTAACCTATAGGCCTGACCTACCGATGAATGATGCCAGTAACCATAGAGATGGACGAATGAGGAGCCACTAACAACACAGATGGATGACTGACGTCTGCTTTCCCCTGTGAATTTTATTATTGGTGACTCCGCTTACTACTGCTTCACTTCACTTGTCTGCACTATAAGCCCCTCCCCGCGCATTATTGTATTTTTTTTTTCAAGATTGATAGACTGAACATATCGACTCCAGGCTGAGAGACTGATTACCTCAAACTCCTCTTCATCTTCCACCGTTCTTCTCTGTGCTGGACCCAAAAGCCACTGACTGGCTAAACGTTTCCAGAATAAAGATACTCAAATGTTGCACAAGTGTCTTATTTATCATCTTCTCAAATCCAACAACTTCTCAGTGTCGTGTCTGTGGCATCCCCTCCGAGCACCCCCTTCCCTCCATGTCACCATAACACTAATGCAGTTGATCATCACAATAGTTCAGTAATCTGCACCTCATTGAAATGGACATTTTACATTCATCCATGGTCCCACGGACACACCAAGCTCTACGCTCTACTCACTTCCCCTACAGTTGTGTGCAGACCGTCAAGACATTAGTGCTCGGCTCCGTGGAGCACTGTCGACGTGTCCCGCGCCACCTGTCATCACTTCTTTCGGAAAAACACGTTCACGAACGGTGTGACATAAATCCAGTTCGACTGTGCTTCTTACCCTTTCCCTAACATCTGCCCCTCAACACAGTCTTCCAGACGAACATCAAGGAGCATTTCACACAACGCAGGGAAATCATGCTATGGCCGGTGATACTCTAAGAAAACAGACCAGATCCTTATCAAAATTATTTTTTTACTCTCACATCGGCGTTTGCTGGTGCACAACCAACATTACAACTCATTCATGTGGATGAAACGACAATCGCTTTCACTTTTGCAACGACAATAAACAAACGGGTATAACGACCCTTAAAGGGAATCGTAGACAGGACAAATGACACATATCCTGAGATCTTCACATTCCTTACATCCTTCAAGTTGTGCTCCTGCAGAAACGTCACCTCCACCTCAGATCTGCTGAGTATATTTACCAATCACGCATGCTTTGACATCAAAAAAGTTCCATAACGTTCAGTGTGGGTAACTGAAGGTCTGGTAAAGGAAGGTCTCCTCCAAAGTCGACTTTCATCTTCATCAACACCCTCTTTACTATCTTTGCGAGGCACAGCCAGATTACCTGGGCTCCTGGAAGAGGTTCATCTTGAAGAATAAAATGGCACAATAACTGTGACTGGAATACACAAATAACCTCTCATAGGAGAAAGAAACTTATGAAGACGTTTCGGTCCGACTTGGACGATTAACTAGACACTGTAGCACCCAAAACCCTCCTGGCCATCATTGTATGATAGTATGATAAATGGTCTAGTATGATAGTATGATAATAAGTGGTCTAGTATGATAGTATGATGATAAGTGGTCTAGTATGATAATAAGTGGTCTAGTATGATAGTATTATGATAAGTGGTCGTGTATGATATTATGGTGACAAGTGGTCTAGTATGATAGTATGATGATAAGTGGTCTAGTATGATAGTATGATAATAAGTGGTCTAGTATGATAGTATGATAATAAGTGGTCTAGTATGATAGTATGATAATAAGTGGTCTAGTATGATAGTATGATGATAAGTGGTCGTGTATGATATTATGGTGACAAGTGGTCTTGTATGATAGTATGATAATAAGTGGTCTAGTATGATAGTATGATGATAAGTGGTCTTGTATGATATTATGATGACAAGTGGTCTAGTATGATAGTATGATAAGTGGTCTTGTATGATATTATGATGACAAGTGGTTTAGTATGATAGTATGATGATAAGTGGTCTTGTATGATAGTATGATGATAAGTGGTTTAGTATGATAATATGATGATAAATGATCTTGTACGAAAGTATGATGATAAGTGGTCTTGGTTAATAGTATGGTGAATGTTTCTGGATGATAGTATCATGATAAAGGATCCTCCTTTATAGTATAATGATAAATGGTCTTGGATGAGTGTATGACGGATGGTCGTGCATGATATTATGATGATAAATGGAATTTAACGATAGAATGATGACTGGTGTTGTGTGACTGCATGATGGTCCCCGGGATGGGCGGGGTCGATCTCCCAAGTCTCTCAAATTCTGGCGGAGTTCATTATATTATCTTCGGGTTGCTTGCCGACGCTGCGAAGTTATTAATGACGTTTCAGTAGCTACCTAGAGGGTGTTTCGGGAATTAACGCTCCCACGGCCTGGTCCATGGCTAGCCATCATGGTGGATCAGCACCTGATCAACCAGGCTCTTATTGCCGGCCGCACGCAGTCCAGCATACGAACCACAGCCCGGCTGGTCAGGTATTTGTCCAGTTGTTTCTTGAAGACAGCCAGGGGTCTATTGGTTATCCCCTTTATGTATGCGGGAGGCAGTTGAACATTCTTGGGTCCCTAACACTTACTGTAATATCTTATAGTGTACTCTCTGTACTCCTGCTTTTCACTGGGAGTATGTTGCACTGCCTGCTGAGTATTTTGCCTTCGTAGGGAGTGATTTCCGTGTGCAGAGTTGGGACCAGTCCCTCTAGGATTTTCAAGGTGTAAATTATGATGTATTTTCATTGCCTGAGTTCCAAGGATTATAGGTCAAGGGACTTTCAACGGTCGCAGTAGATGCTTGACAGTACTTATACGTGCAGTGAAAGTTTTCCGTACATTCTACAGATCTGCAATTTCACCTGCCTTGCACGGGGTTGTTAGTGTGCAGCAGTATTCCAGCACAGAGAGAACAAGTAACTCAAAGAGGATCATCACTGGTTTTGGCATCCCTTGTTTTGAAGGTTCTCATTATCCATTCTATTATTTTCTTAGCAGCTGTGATAATGACATTGTCGTGATCTTCGAAAGTGAGATCCTCTGACATTATCACTCCTGAATCCTTCACATTAGTTTTCTGCTATATTGTGAGGTTAGACTCCCGGCTAGTCTTTATTTCCTCAAGTTTTCCGTAGCGGAATAATTGAAACTTAACCCACACATTCAAAGGGCAAATTTGATTACACACTCCAAAGGCAAGTTAGGTCACACATTCCCAGGTCAAGATGGGTTACACACTCTAAGGTCAAGTTGGGTCACACACTTCAAGGTCACGTTGGGTCACACACTTCAAGGTCACGTTGGGTCACACATTCCCAGGGCATGTTGGGTCACACATTCCCAGGTCATGTTGGGTCACACATTCCCAAGTCACGTTGGGCCATACATTCCCAAGTCACGTTGGGTCACACATTCCCAGGTCACGTTGGGTCACACATTCCAAAGTCACGTTGGGTCACACATCCCCAGGTCACGTTGGGTCACACATTCCCAGATCACTTTACGTTACACATTCCCAGATCACTTTGGGTGACACATTCCCAGATCACTTTGGGTAACACACTCCCAGGTCACGTTGGGTCACTCCCAGGTCATGTTTGGTCACTCCCAGGCCACGTTGGGTCACTCCCAGGTCACGTTGGGTTACTCCCAGGTCACGTGGGTCACACACTCCCATGTCACGTTGGATCACACTCCCAGGTCACATTGGGTCACACTTCCATGTCACGTTGGGTCACACTCCAAAGTCACGTTGGATCACTCTTAGGTCACGTTGGATCACACTCCCAGGTCACGTTGGGTCACACTCCCAGGTCACGTTGGATCACACTCCCAGGTCACGTTGGATCACACTCCCAGGTCACGTTGGATCACACTCCCAGGTCACGTTGGATCACACTCCCAGGTCACGTTGGATCACACTCCCAGGTCACGTTGGATCACACTCCCAGGTCACGTTGGATCACACTCCCAGGTCACGTTGGATCACACTCCCAGGTCACGTTGGATCACACTCCCAGGTCACGTTGGATCACACTCCCAGGTCACGTTGGATCACACTCCCAGGTCACGTTGGATCACACTCCCAGGTCACGTTGGATCACACTCCCAGGTCACGTTGGATCACACTCCCAGGTCACGTTGGATCACACTCCCAGGTCACGTTGGGTCACACTCCCAGGTCACGTTGGGTCACACTCCCAGGTCACGTTGGGTCACACTCCCAGGTCACGTTGGGTCACAATCTCCCAGGTCACGTTGTGTCACACTCCCAGGTCACGTTGGGTCACACACTCCAGGATGAAAATTATTATTCATAGCATCGACTAAGACTTTTAATATTATTTTTTTTAATAACACAAGTCACACTTTAATTAATTTTGATCATTATATTCACTGGGAAGCGCTAAACCCGTCAGCGTAGGATAAGAGGAATGAGGAAGTGGGTTGATTGCTTTTTAATCATGGAGACAGTGTGTCTCTAATTCCGTGGAGCAACATTACTACAGTCTCAGTCTAACCCTGACACTTTAACTTACAAAACACATAGGCAACAGTTAGGCAGCTTTATTCCGAAACGTTTCGTCTACGCAGTAGGCTTCTTCAGTCGAGTACAGAAAGTAGGCAGGAGCAGTAGAGATGTGAAGACGATGTAATCAGTCCATCCCCCTTGAAGACGTAGATTTGAGGTTGTCAGTCCCTCAGCCTGGAGAAGAGTTCTGTTCCATGGTTTGGAACAATATGTTCCAGACTGAGGGACTGACCACTTCAAATACTATTTTCTCCAAGTATGATGGACTGATTACATCATCTTTGCTTCGCTGCTACTCCTGCTGACTCTGTATTTGACAGTATAAGCTTACTGTGTGGGCGAAACGTTCCAACAATAAAGATACCCAACCGTTACACATGTGTCTTAATAACTATAACAAGTAAATGACCTCGGAGGGTGAGAGCCTGATTATTAATTCAGACACAAGTCTGTTGGAATCTGACACAAATCTGTGGGAATCAGACACAAATCTGTGGGAATCAGACACAAATCTGTGGGAATCAGACACAAATCTGTGGGAATCAGACACAAATCTGGGGAATCAGACACAAATCTGTGGGAATCAGACACAAATCTGTGGAATCAGACACAAATCTGTGGGAATCAGACACAAATCTGTGGGAATCAGACACAAATCTGTGGGAATCAGACACAAATCTGTGGGAATCAGACACAAATCTGTGGGAATCAGACACAAATCTGTGGGAATCAGACACAAATCTGTGGGAATCAGATACAAATCTGTGGAATCAGACACAAATCTGTGGGAATCAGACACAAATCTGTGGGAATCAGACACAAATCTGTGGGAATCAGACACAAATCTGTGGGAATCAGATACAAATCTGTGGGAATCAGACAAGTCTGTGGGCATCAGACACAAGTCTGTGGGAATCAGACACATGGACTCTCAAGACACTGAAGGGGGCGTGTAGTTACTGGTGTGATCATTGGTATTAAAATGGTCACCAAAGACGAAATGTCTCGCCAGTAAATGTCTTGATTGCGCTTATGTCTTATTCCCGCAACTTGTTGGCATTAACCCACCTGTCTCTGTACAGCCAACTGTCACTTGCCGCTGCACTGTTGGGTTGACGGAGGGCCACAATGATGGGTTGTGAGCTAATTAAACTCTTTGCAGGAAAGAAGAGATCACTATCCTTTCTGGGAAAGGTGTAATACCTGGAGGCGTAGAGGCGAGTGGGAGACATTGTTGACCTTCTTGGTAAATACTCTGAGCCATCTTTGTTTTGGTCTTGTGTTGAAGCTTTATACTTCACTTGAAGAACTCTTTACCTTTTGTGGAGGCAGTGATGGGCGCCCACCTGTTGCGGAGGCAGTGATGGACCCCATAACTGTTGTGGAGGCAGTGTTGGGCGCCCACCTGTTGTGGAGGCAGTGATGGGCGCCCACCTGTTGCGGAGGCAGTGATGGACCCCCAACTGTTGTGGAGGCAGTGATGGGCGCTCACCTGTTGTGGAGGCAGTGATGGGCGCTCACCTGTTGTGGAGGCAGTGATGGGCGCTCACCTGTTGTGGAGGCAGTGATGGGCGCTCACCTGTTGTGGAGGCAGTGATGGGCGCCCACTTGTTGTGGAGGCAGTGTTGGACCCCCAACTGTTGTGGAGGCAGTGTTGGGCGCCCACCTGTTGCGGAGACAGTGATGGACCCCCAACTGTTGTGGAGGCAGTGTTGGGCGCCCACCTGTTGTGGAGGCAGTGATGGGTCCCCAACTGTTGTGGAGGCAGTGTTGGCCTCCCACCTGTTGTGGAGGCAGTGAGGGGCCCCCAACTGTTGTGGAGGCAGTGATGGGCGCCCACCTGTTGTGGAGGCAGTGATGGGCCCCCAACTGCTGTGGAGGCAGTGATGGGCGCCCACCTGTTGTGGAGGCAGTGATGGGCCCCAACTTTTGAGGAAGCAGTGATGGGCGCCCACCTGTTGTGGAGGCAGTGTTGGACGCCCACCTGTTGTGGAAGCAGTGATGGGCGACCACCTGCTGTGGAGGCAGTGGTGAGCGCCCACCTGTTGTGGAGGCAGTGGTGAGCACCTACCCGTTGTAGAGGCAGTGGTGAGCGCCCATCTGTTGTGGAGGCAGTGGTGAGCGCCCACCTGTTGTGGAGGCAGTGATGAGCGCCCACCTGTTGTGAAGACATTGTGGTGTACTCTGTTGTTGTGAAGACAATGTGATGTTCCAGCCAGGGTATTACGACTTTTATTCTTCAGAGGTCTGATGTGTGCACGATATATAATTCGTGTAGTTGAGACACTAACTTATAAGTGGAGACAAAGTCCTAAGGGCTTGAAGCCTCTTAATGTCATTGCAATAAAGTCTGGTTGCAGACAATTGAACGTCAGTTTCAACGTATCTGAATCTGGCTGCATATTGGATCTCTACTAGTAGCGAACGTGTCGACAATAGTGACGAAGAGAGACATTTTGCTATTATTTGGGTAACGTTTCGCCCGGTTAGATCTTTTTCAGCACGATGAATGAGACACATGTGAAACACATGAGTCTCTTTATTACGAAGACGTTTCGTCAATCATCGACTTTTCATTTCAATACAGAAATTATATACCTGAAACAGTGGAAGATGAGGTAATAAGTAATCACTGATACGAGTTCATCAACTTATCGGTATCGAACATAAATTAAGTTGAAATAAACAACTGTCAATCAATAAGCAGAAGGGTGAACGAAGGGCTCGAATCGCTGTTGGTATTGTTTACCATTATTGTAATAATATTGATCAAGATAGTTGTCTTCAGTGTGGCTTTCCTTCATGGTTGCAACATGAGGTTCATCTTACTCACAACTTCTCCACGACGGGGAAAGGCGATGATTTAATAGATTTCTCAGCTGATTCTTAGTAAAGAATTGGGTACCTCAGAAATGTGCTGCTACAAAGCTTTACGATTGTAATATAGTGGAAACAAAAGCTAGCTATATTTCCATCACGGAGGATGGATTTTGTACATAAGATAAAGAAATTCATCAGTCTAAGCTAGGAGACTATTGTAAAGTGCTGAGGATATCGTCCAGCAACATTCCACTAATGTTTCAGCACCTACGGTAACTTTTAAGTATTCTTTCTTCAGATGATTAAACTTTGTGTTCGTCACGTAGCTATTATTTTTTTTTAATATGTTGAGCGTTGGCATATCCCGAGGCATGAATCATGGTGGCACAAGCGCCTGTTATCTTTGTGCTAGGTGATAAGAGAAATGTACGTAATACAGTCGTATCAGCAGCAACACCAGACTACACTAGAATTAATCTTCACAAAGAGGACACATTAAGAAAAATATTTCATCGACTGCGTAGCCTTCAGGCCAGAGCTGCCTGTTTATGTTATTTCACTTAACTATAAGTTAAAGTAGGTTAACTTAACCAAAATTAACCTATCATAGCAAATATTAAATTTCTACACAGGTTTAGATCGGGAAGAAATCAACGAACTCTTTTGCGTCTTATCAGAGACTAGTATGAGCGCAGCACATCAGTCAAGGTCTGTGTAGAAAGTAAAAGAAACGGGAAGTGTCGGACTATACAAACTTAGCCAGAGATTGTCATTAAAATACAGTAATGGAGGAAACAGAGATTTAGGAAGACTCTTAAACGTAACTCTCATTGGCTCTGTTGGCAACGCTCTCGCCTCACACACCGAGTGTCCGTGGTTCAATTTCCGGCACGGGTGGAAACGTTGGGCATGTTTCCTTACACCTGCTGTCTCTGTTCACCTAGTAGTAAGTAGGTACCTGGGTGTTAGTCGACTTGTGTGGGTCGCATCCTGTGGGAAAGGATTGAAGGACCATATTGAAAATAAGTAAGACAGTCCTCGATGACGCACTGACTTTCTAGGGTTATCCTGGGTGGATCGAATCTGAATGCCTCCCATTCCACAGGTGCTATATGGTCCCTACTGGTTTAGCACTTTCCTCTCACTAGATTAGATTATAGATATTACGGTCAAAGCAGCTGGGTCATTGTGCACCCTATATCTATTGTGTGGACGGCAGGGCAACAGCATATGGATACACAAATGACCTAGGAACTAGGCCCCTAAAGGGTTAGCAGGAGTATATCTAGATGTATATCTAAAATTAACTTATAGGTTGGGAAGTATGAAAACCCAACTTGCATGTTATTCTCCATAAAATGTATTTTTTGTTAATACTTTTGGGTGTCTGGAACGGATTAATTGGATTTACATTATTTCTTATGGGAAATATTATCAAAAAATACATTTTATGGATAAACACACAACCCGCACATATAAAAAGAGAGGAGCTTACGACGACGTTTCGGTCCGACTTGGACCATTTACAGTCACATTAACACACAGGTGGTAGGGGTATTTATTATTACCCCACTTTCTTGTGCCCTCCCCTGTCTGCCTGCCTATAAATACCCCTTCCCCCTGTCCTGTGACTTTGTAAATGGTCCAAGTCGGGCCGAAACGTCGTCGTAAGCTCCTCTCTTTTTATATGTGCGGGTTGTGTGTGTAGTGTACCAGTCACGGTATTGTGCCTTTTTTTGTTACATTTTATGGAGAATAACTGTGGTTTTATATGCAAGCTGGGCAGTATGAAAACCGGGGTCTACTTAATGAAAATATGAAGCTAGACTCATGAATAAAATACCTTGACATATCACACTGGTTATTATACTCCGTCTCTATATTACTAAGTAAGTAGATAGACATAGTGGAAAGTCATGTAGTTGATGGACATTAATTTCCATTTGAGGACTTGTGAGTGCCTCTTCTGATTCGCTTCAGATCATCAGTGTTAATATTAAACTGCAATACTGCGCAAACTCAAGCTATACTCTGCACTATACCAGTCACTTGCATTGAGGTATGCAATACACTGAGGTTATGCAATACACTGAGGTTATGCAATACAGGAATGCTTCTCTCTGATCGTTTAGCGACGGTAATACATCTAATATGTTCAGTAATTATAACGACATGTTCACTCGCTGATTAAATGGTGCTCAGCAAATTCGCCCCTTTGTGAAAAATCAAAAACCCGTGGTGCAGATGCAGAACATCCAGACCATGGGAAAACCTGGGTAACCACAACCACTCCAGAGGGGTTTTTTTTAGCGCCAGGAAAGAAAAAAAAAAAGCTGGCAGGAAATGACAGAAATCGTTCACCAACTCCGACCATTTCTGGAGCGGGAAAAAAAACCCCTTCCATACCACCAATACGACGACATTCATCTTTGTAAATATACAGGGTCAAAGCCAGCAACGAACAAACCCAAATACCTTTCATCCGTGGACTGCTTACAGAGTCAAACGCAATGTTCGCGGTTTTCACAGACCCACATAAAAGGGTCACATTGACAATGAAATATGGATCCAGGGTTATAACCTATACAGATGCGACAGAGTGAACAGGCAAAAAGGGGGAGGGGGAGGGGAGGGTAGAGGGGTGAGAGGGGAGGGGAAGGGGGGAGGGTAGGGGTAGGGGGTAGGGGGAGGGGGAGGGGGAGGGGGAGGGGAGAGGGGTTAGGGGTGATGGGGTAGGGGGAGGGGGAGGAGGGAGGGGTGAGAGGGGAGGGGGAAGGGGTTAGGGGTGATGGGGTAGGGGGGGGGGAGGGGGGGGGGAAGGGTTGACCTGTACGTCACAGAGTCACTGATATGCTCGGAACTACTAAATGCTTCAAATGTTTACCTGGAGTTTACCTGGGGAGAGTTCCGGAGGTCAACGCCCCCGCGGCCCGGTCTGTGACCAGGCCTCATGTTGTAGTTAAAGTTTTGGCAGTAAAGATCGAGAACCAAAACCTGGTCAATGTGGTTGTAAACAAGCCTCCGGATGCAACTTCCCAACAATTCCAGGAACAGCTTTTGAAAATAGACCACTGTCTGGAAAATCTTCCCAAAATTCCTGCCCCAAACATCTTGCTCCTGGGGGATTTGAACCCAAGGCACCTAAACTGGAGGAATGTAGCAAATAATGTTGTAGCAGAGATAACCCCAGGAGGCAGCTCAGATGAAAACTCGCACACACACGAGCTTTTAAATCTCTGCGCCAAATTCACCGTAAACCAGCAAATAATAGAGCCAACTAACAATAATGATCTGATACGAAATATTACCACATCAAAAAAAAGATACCAGATCACAACATAATAGACGTTCAGACATGTATCCGCGAGGCCCCAGACCAACAAATGTGATCAGTCACGAGGGAGCCTTCACCAAATTCAACTTCAATAACAAAAACATAAGGTGGGACCAAGTCAACCAAGTCCTAAATGATATAAACTGCGAAGATAGCCTAAGCAACACGGATCCAAACCTATGTCTATAACAAATTAACTGAGGCACTCGAGGTATGTTCAAGGCATATTCCTTTAAGGAAAAGGAAGAAGATGTAAACTAGAAAGAAAAAGGCACTCCCTATACAGGGGCAAAGAATAACAGAGCGGCTAAAAGGTCAATATATATGTAATACAAAGGGGAGGTACTGGTCAGATAAATAACAAACATCGAACTGAAGCAAAAGGAATCTTACAGAGTCAGAAACTTGGGAAGAACTAAAAGCCATTAATAAAACTGAAAAAACCCAAAATATTTCTTTTCTTATGCCAAATCAAAGTCGAGAACAACATCCAGATGAGATGGGTCCTACAGATGACAGCAAGGAAATAATGAGCTACTCAAGTCCCAATATGACCAGACGAGCCCAAGACCTAAATTATTTTTTATAGAGAGACACAGAAATTGATAGACTCAAGCCTATCTGATATTATCCTGGTACCAAATTACTCCGAAAATGCGATAAATGACATGCCCATGCACTCTGCCCCAGGCACAGATTCATGAAACTCCGTGTTCATCAAGAACTGCAAGAAGCCCCTATCATGTGCTTTTAACATCCTATGGAGAGGGAGCATGGACACAGGGGTCTTCTCACAGCTGCTAAAAACAACAGACATAGCCCCAATCCACAAAGGGGGCAGTAAAGCAATAGCAAAGAACTACAGACCGATAGCGCTAACATACCATATCATAAAAATCTTTGAAAGGGTAACCCATCAGTTACACAACCCAGGGCAACATGGGTTTAGAGCAGGTCGCTTCTGCTTGTCCCAACTACTGGACCACTATAACAAGGTCCTGGATGTCTAGAAGACAAACAAAATGCAGGTGTAGTATACACAGACTTTGCAAAAGCCTTTGACAAGAGTGGCCATGGAGTAATAGCACACAAAATGCGTGATAAAGGAATAAAAGGAAAAGTTGGTAGATGGATATTACATTATTACAATTCTGGTGGTTAAGCTTTGTAGGGGCAAAGACCAAATTCGGCCTGTTAGTTAAGATATCATATAATTATTATTAGCCATCACCAGAACTGTAATAAGAATATATCCGGGAGCATAAAAAATACTATTTTAAACCCTTTTTTAGTAAATTATTATAAAATAAGCGTATAGATTTTAGTACGTTATTTTTCTTTGGTACATAATTATCACAGTACTTTTCCTGACCCTGTCTCTTTGGTACATAATTTAAAAAAACATCCATTATTTCAGGTACAATATTCTTAAGGACCCCAATATAGGATCACATTATACTGCTTATGTGTTTATTTTCCATTGTGTCGTATTTTATACCATTTATTTCCACCTCTCATGATGTCGTCCAGAAGGCTAACAATATCCTTCATCCCAGCCCCAGGATAACACACCCTCTGCCTCCTATTCCTATCCTTAAGACAAAATTCCCTATCCATAAACTTAATCTGACTATCCCCAACTAAAACAATGTTCTTACCTCGACTGGCGGTGTGCATGACGTTCTCGTCATGGTATCTTAATACAGGGATTTCTTCGCTTGCCTATTCCTTGGGCACGACCTACTTCCACATTGGACAAATGTGACACCTCCTACAACTGCTGCACCTCTCCTGTCACAGTATATAAGAACATAAGAAAGAGGAACACTGCAGCAGGCCTACTGGCCCATGCAGGGCAGGTCCACGTCTCCCACCGGCTTAAGCCAATGCCCCGGCCCAGCCAGGTCAGGTTACATTCACTTAAGGAAGGAGCACTGCATCTGACCTAGTAGCACAAACTAGTCAGGTCCAACTCACACCCACCCGCACCCACTCATATATTTATCTAGCCTATTTTTAAAACTACACAACGTTTTAGCCTCTATAACTGTAATCGGGAGTTTGTTCCACTCATCGACAACTCTATTACCAAACCAATGCTTTCCTATATCCTTCCTGAATCTGAATTTATCCAACTTAAAGCCATTGCTGCGAGTCCTGTCAATACTAGATATTTTTAGCACGCTATTTACATCCCTTTATTTATTCCTGTTTTCCATTTATACACCTCAATCATATCCCCCTAATTCTACGCCTTTCTAGAGTGCAGATTCAGGGCCCTCAGTCTATCCTCATAGGGAAGATTTCTGATACATGGAATCAACTTAGTCATCCTCCTTTGTACGTTTTCCAGAGCATTTATATCCATTCTGTAATACGGTGACAAAACTGTGCAGCATAATCTAAATGAGGCCTAACCAAGGATATATAGAGTTGAAGAACAACCTGAGGACTCCTATTATTTATGCTTCTTGATATGAAGCCAAGGATTCTGTTCGCATTATTGCGAACACTTATGCACTGCTGTCGTGGTTTTAGATTACTGCTAACCAGAACTCCTAAATCCTTTTCGCAATCAGTAATATTAAGATCTGCATTATTTAGTTTATATGTGGCATGGTTATTGCCCTGTCCAATATTTAGAACTTTGCATTTATCTATATTAAACTGCATCTGCCACTTCTCTGACCACTGCATCAGTCTATTCAAATCTTCCTGGAGTGCTCTAATGTCCTCATTTGAATGAATTGGACGGCCTATTTTGGTGTCATCGGCAAACTTGCTTATGTCGCTATTTATTCCCTCATCTATGTCGTTTATGTAGATTGTGAACAACAAGGGGCCCAATACTGACCCCTGTGGAACACCGCTTGTGACGCTTCCCCACTCTGATTTCTCCCCATTTATGCAAACTCTCTGCTGCCTATTTGTCAACCATGCCTCTATCCAGGAAAAATTTCTCCTCCTATTCCGTGTGCCTTAATTTTCCTCAATAGTCTCTGATGTGGGACTTTATCAAAGCCTTACTGAAGTCCATATACACAATATCATATTCATTACCATGATCTACCTCCTCAAATACCTTAGTGAAAAAGTTATTAAATTTGTAAGGCAAGAACGCCCTTTTGTAAAACCGTGCTGAGATTCGTTGATTAATTTATGCTTTTCAAGATGGCTACAATTGCCTCGGCAATTATTGATTCCATAAATTTTCCCACTATGGAGGTTAGCTTATTGGTCTATAGTTCGAAGCTAAGGACCCGTCTCCTGCTTTGAAAATATGTATCACATTTGCAATTTTCCACTTATCTGGCACCATGCCAGTTTGCAGTGATATGTTGAAAAGATTAGCGATAGGTTTGCTAAGCTCTTCTTTACATTCCTTTAGAACCCTTGCATACAGTTCATCAGGGCCTGGGGATTTGTTAGGTTTTAATTTATCTATTTGTCTAAGGACCATGTCACTTGTGACCCTAATCGTGCATAGTTTACTATCGTCCTGGTCTACATAATTTATTATTTCTGGAATATCGCTAGTATCTTCCTGTGTAAAAACTGAGAGGAAGTAAGTGTTAAAAATTCTACACATTTCCTTATCACGACGGTGAGCTGACCTGAGTAACTTTTGAGTGGGCCTATCTTGTCCCTAATCTTACTTCTGTATACCTGAAAAAATCCTTTTGGGTTAGTCTTCGATTCTCTTGCAACTTTAACCTCATAGTCTCTTTTTGCTTTTCTTATTCCCTTTTTTATTTCTCTCTTTAACTGAATATATTGATTACTTAATTGCCCCTCTCCTCTTTTGATTTGCCTATATATGCCTCTCTTTTGACCAATGAGATGTCTTAATCTATTGTTTATCCATTTAGGATAATTTTTGTTTGATCTGATTTCCCTATTAGAACTATTCTCTGGAAAACGTCATATTGGCAATCACCACCTACCTGACCCACTGTCAGGTCATTCCAGTTCAGCCCACTCAGGTAATTTTTCAGTCCTATGAAATCAGCCAGGCGGAAGTCAGGGACAGAGACTTGATTGCCATTATTAGGGTAATTCCATGATATATTAAAACTGAGTGATTTGTGATCACTTTCCCCAAGCTCATCATTAACCTGAAGATTATTAATTAGCGATTCCCTGCTGGCAAGAACCAAGTCTAGCAGGTTATTTCATCTAGTTGGTTCTGTCACCAACTGTTTCAAAAAACAATCCTGAATTGTATCAAGAAAGTCACTTGACTCTAAATTTCCTGTCAAATTGCTCCAGTCAACTTGTCTAAAGTTGAAATCTCCCATTAGCACAACATTTTCATATGTAGATGCCTTACGAATTTCATCCCATAGAAGTTTACTGCACTCCCTATCAAGATTTGGGGGCCTGTAAATCACACCCAAGATAAGTTTTACACGGCCCTCAAGAAGCTGTACCCAAACAGATTCAGTGGCTGACGCTTCTAATTTTATATCTTGTCTAACACAACAGTTTAAATTGTCTCTGACATACATCGCTACTCCACCACCCTTCCTATTGACCCTATCAGTGTGGAATAATTTATAGCCTTGTATGTGACATTCAGAAGGCAACTCTCTATCTTTCAGATTGAGCCAGGTCTCTGTTATAACAATAATATCTATGTTTCCTGCACTTGCAATTAATCTTAACTCATCTATCTTATTTCTTACACTCCTGCTATTAGTATAGTAAACCTTAAGGGAGCTAGTCTCTTGTTTCCCTCTACTGTCTCCCTTTGTTTGCTGACCTGATCCAATGTCTTTATTTGTAACTTTATGATTAATTTCTTTTATACATTTACTGTTTTCAGCCCTAGTGTTGCAAACTGACTGTTTCCCACATACACCCATACCTCTATTCTCTATCAGTTTAAAATACTAGGCATGTCAGCAATGGCCCTCTCAATCGAGTTGGCAAGTGCTTCCACCCCTGTCCCAGAGAGATGTACCCCATCCCTTGCATACATATCATGTTTGCCATAAAAGTTGTCCCAGTTGTCAATGAATGGGACTGCTAGTTCCTTGCAGTATCTGTCTAGCCAGCAATTTACACCAATTGCCCTAGACAACCATTCATTTCCCACTCTCCTTCTAGGCAAGATGCTACATATAATTGGGATCCCTCCCTTAGACTTGATTAGCTCTATAGCTGACCTGTACTTATCCAGCAGCTCTTCTCTCCTACCCTTCCCAATATCATTTCCACCAGCACTGAGACAGATAATGGGCTTGTTCCCATTACCTGTCATGATATTATCCAACCTGTTGACTATGTCACCAACACCAGCTCCAGGAAAGCACACCCTCTCCCTCACCTTCTTATTCCTATTACAGAAAGCACGGTCCATATATCTTACCTGTGAGTCACCTACCACAAGAATTCTCTTACCTCTATTAGCAGGGGAAGTAGTACCTTTACCTTCACTGGCCACTGAAGTACACTCATCCTGAAGAACAGAGAAGCAATTTCCTACCTTCAAATCTTCTCTCTTAACTTTCCATATTTTGATGCTCCTCCCATTACTAGGGAACCACTCGCCACTCGCTAACCACTGAAGTACACTCGTCCTGGAGAACAGAGAATCGATTTCCTACCTTCACATCTTCTCTGTTAACCTTCTTTATCTTCCTTCTTCCTGAATTGTGAACCACTTGCCACTTAAAGTGGCTGCCACTTTCACTGTTGGTAACCATTTCCTCCTCACCAGCACCAACCATCTCACACTCACTCACAGACCCATCTAGGCGAAGCTTCAGCCTCCTATTTTCCTCCTGAAGAGGTAGAACCTCCTTCTTCAACACTTCAACCTGAGATTCTAAAACACTGCAGTGAGCCATGTGCTCGGTATCACCCCACGCTAATTCCCAGACTGCTTAGGACAGGTATGACCACACGTGACCACTGACCTCTACGCTCATATGTTGTATTCTATTCAAGATTGATGGACTGACAACATCGACTCAAGGTTGAGGGACTGACCACCTCATTCTCCTCCTGTTCTTCACGATTCTCCTTTGTATGGACTGATGAAGCCACTGTGTGGCGAAACGTTTCCTCAATAAAGATACCCAAGTGTTGCATATGTGTCAAATTTACCAACTCGTCGGTTCTCTGAACCATTCATTTACAACTTGACACCAAGGAAGGTAAAAACATTGTTGTTGTTGGGGACAGCCAGGTTAGATACATGGATAGGGCTTTCTGTTTGAATGATAGGAGTAGGAGACAGAGGGTTTGCTTTCATGGGGCTGGGATGGAGGATATTGTTAGGGTGTGCATAGATGAATGGTTCAGAGAACCGACAAGTTATAAATTAGACACATATGCAACATTTGGGTATCTTTATTGAGGAAACGTTTCGCCACACAGTGGCTTCATCAGTCCAATACAAAGTAGAAAGGTGTAAGGAGAGTAGGAGTTTTGAGGTTATCAGTCCCTCGGCCTGGAGTCGATGTGTTCAGTCCATCAATCTTGTAGAAAGTCAGCATATGTCCGTAGAGGTGTATTATATACTGTGTGCATAAATGGGGTTAAATCGGAGTGGGGATCTGTAACAAGTGGCGTTCCTCAGGGATCGGTTTTGGGCCCGTTGTTGTTTATAATGTATATAAATGACCTTGACGAGGGAATTTCTAGTAATATGAGAAAATTCGCTGATGACACGAAGATAGGTAGGATAATCGATTCAGACGTAGATGTCAGTGAACTACAGGAGGAGTTAGACAAACTCAATTCCTGGTCAGAAAAATGGCAGATGCAGTTCAATGTAGATGAATGCAAAGTTCTTAAGCTTGGGAGTGTCCATAACCCAAGCACTTATAAGTTAAATAACGTAGAACTTAGCCATACAGATTGCGAGAAGGACTTGGGGGTGATGGTAAGCAGCAACCTTAAACCAAGACAGCAATGCCTAAGCGTACGTAATAAGGCAAATAGATTACTGGGATTTATATCAAGAAGTGTTAGCAACAGAAGTCCAGAGGTTATATTACAGCTTTATACATCATTAGTAAGGCCTCACCTAGATTACGCAGCTCAGTTCTGGTCTCCATATTACATACGAACATAAGAACATAAGAAAGGAGGAACACTGCAGCAGACCTGTTGGCCCATACTAGGCAGGTCCTTCATATTCCATCCCACCAACAGAACACTTGTTCAGCCCAACTTTCAATGCTACCCAAGAAATAAGATTTGATAATTTTATTTACTCATGTGCAATTCCCACTCAAATCCAACCCCTCTCACTCATGAATTTATCCAACCTAAATTTAAAACTACCCAAGGTCCTAGCTTCAATAACCCTACTAGGCAGACTGTTCCACTCATCAACTACCCTATTTCCAAACCAATACTTTCCTATATCCTTTCTAAATCTAAACTTATCTAACTTGAATCCATTATTGCGGGTTCTCTCTTGGAGAGATACCCTCAAGACCTTATTTATATCCCCTTTGTTAATACCCATTTTCCACTTGTATACCTCGATCATGTCTCCCCTCATTCTACGTCTTACAAGTGAATGTAATTTAAGGGTCTTCAATCTTTCTTCGTAAGGAAGATTTCTAATGCTATGTATTAATTTAGTCATTCTACGCTGAATGTTCTCTAACAAATTTATGTCCATTCTGTAATATGGAGACCAGAACTGAGCTGCGTAATCTAGGTGAGGCCTTACTAATGATGTATAAAGCTGTAATATAACCTCTGGACTTCTGTTGCTAACACTTCTTGATATAAATCCCAGTAATCTACTTGCCTTATTACGTACGCTTAGGCATTGCTGTCTTGGTTTAAGGTTGCTGCTTACCATCACCCCCAAGTCCTTCTCGCAATCTGTATGGATAAGTTCTACGTTATTTAACTTATAAGTGCTTGGGTTATGGACACTCCCGAGCTTTAGAACTTTGCATTTATCTACATTGAACTGCATCTGCCATTTTTCTGACCAGGAATTGAGTTTGTCTAAATCCTCCTGTAGTTCACTGACATCTACGTCTGAATCGATTATCCTACCTATTTTCGTGTCATCAGCGAATTTGCTCATATCACTAGAAATTCCCTCGTCAAGGTCATTTATATATATTATAAACAACAACGGGCCCAAAACCGATCCCTGTGGAACGCCACTTGTTACAGATCCCCACTCAGATTTAACCCCATTAATGCACACCCTCTGCTTCCTATTGGTGAGCCATGACTCGATCCATGAAAACACTTTCCCCCCAATGCCGTGAGCAGCCACTTTCTTTAACAGTCTCTGATGTGGTACTCTATCAAAAGCCTTACTAAAATCCAAATAAACAATATCGAATTCTTAATCATGATCAACTGCCTCAAAAGCCTTACTGAAAAAAGTTAATAAATTAGTTAGGCAGGAACGGCCCCTGGTGAATCCATGTTGAGTATCATTAATCAAATTATGCCTATCGAGATGGCTTCTTATGTTATCAGCTATAATCGACTCTAATAATTTGCCTACAATTGAAGTTAGACTTATTGGGCGGTAATTTGATGGTAATGACTTGTCCCCTGCTTTAAAAATAGGAATTACATTAGCCATCTTCCACGTATCAGACACTACACCTGTTTGAAGAGATATGTTAAAAATGTTAGTTAAGGGTTCACAGAGTTCAATTTTGCATTCCTTAAGAACCCTTGAAAAAAGCTCATCAGGGCCTGGCGATTTATTTTGCTTCAAACGGTCTATCTGTTTGATAACCATTTCGCTAGTGGCTGTGATACTAAATAATTTATCTTCTTCAGGCCCACTAAAATACCTAATTCTTGGGATATTATTAGTGTCTTCCTGAGTGAAAACCGAGAGAAAATAATTATTAAAAATAGAGCACATTTCATTCTCTTTGTCAGTAAGATACCCATAATTATTTTTAAGGGGACCTATCTTATCTCTAACTTTTGTTCTATACACCTGGAAAAAACTTTTTGGGTTAGTTTTCGAATCCCTAGCAACTTTAATTTCGTAGTCCCACTTAGCTTTTCTTATCCCCTTTTTAACGTCCCTCTTAATGTCAATATACTGATTCGTAAGATGACCCTCACCTCTTTTGATACGCCTATAAATTCCTTTCTTCTGCCCTAAAAGATATTTGAGCCTATTATTCATCCATTTTGGGTCATTTCTATTCGATCTAATTTCTTTATATGGGATAAATGTTCTTTGGGCAGCATGTATAGTGTTCAGAAAACTGTCATATTGATAGCTCTCTTCATTACCCCAGTCCACAGATGATAAGTGTTCTCTAAGTCCATTGTAATCTGCTAAGCGAAAATCTGGGACCGTTACTGAGTTATTCCTACTATGAAACTTCCATTCAATGCCAAAGGTAATTGATTTGTGGTCGCTTGCGCCGAGTTCCTCTGTAATTTCTAAATTATTAACAAGGGTTTCCTTGTTTGCCAGAACTAAGTCAAGCAGATTATTTCCCCTTGTAGGTTCTGTCACAAACTGCTTCAAAAAACAATCTTGAACTACTTCTAAGAAATCGTTAGATTCTAAATTCCCAGTCAAAAAATTCCAATCAATTTGACTAAAGTTGAAGTCACCCAGAATAACTACGTTATCGTGCATTGTGGCCTTAACAATTTCCTCCCATAGTAGTCTCCCTTGGTCCCTATCTAAGTTTGGGGGACGGTATATCACACCTAAAATCAATTTTTCATGCCCCTCTGAAAATTCTATCCAGACAGACTCTGTATGTGTTAATTCACACTTTATCTACCTGGAGTCTACCTGGAGAGAATTCCAGGGGTCAACGCCCCCGCGGCCCGGTCCGTGACCAGGCCTCTTGTTGGACCAGAGCCTGATCAACCAGGCTGTTACTGCTGGCCGCACGCAGTCCAACGTACGAACCACAGCCCGGCTGATCAGGTACCGACTTGAGGTGCCTGTCCAGTGCCAGTACCCATTTTTATACAACAATTTAAATGATCACGGACATAGAGTGCCACCCCACCCCCCTTCCCGATACTTCTGTCTACTTGGAACAATTTAAAACCCTGAATGTGACATTCGGCAGGCAAGTCCCGATTTTTCATATTAAACCATGTTTCAGTTATTGCAAAAACATCAATATTACCTGTACTTGCAACTACTCTCAACTCGTCCATCTTATTCCTAGCACTATGACTATTGGTGTAATATACACTTAAAGACCCTCCTTTCTCTTTACCCTTCCTGCTCATTTCTGTTTTTCCCTTATACCTATTACTGTCCTTGTCACCTAGTGCCACTGGCTTTCCAATATCCACCTTATTCTGCCTATTACTAGTTCCCTAGAATTTATAACATTACTACACTGGGACTTCACTGTTTTCCCCCCATAACCCATACCACTAACTTTTTCTAGTTTAAAGCCCTAACAGCTCCCTCCACTGCAGTTGCCAGTGCCCCCACCCCAGACCTAGATAAGTGAACCCCATCCCTGGCATACATGTCATTTTTGCCATAGAAGAGGTCCCAGTTGTCAATGAATGTTACTGCATTTTCCTTACAGTATTTGTCCAGCCAGCAATTGACACCAATTGCCCTGGACAACCATTCATTTCCAACTCCTCTCCTTGGCAAAATACCACATATGACAGGGTTCCCACCCTTCTTCCTAATTCTGTCTATCGCTGACCTATAGCTGCTAATCAGCTCCTCACTCCTACGTCTGCCAACATCGTTGCCTCCAGCACTGAGACAGATAATAGGATTGCTCCCATTACCTCTCATGATGTCGTCCAGACGGCTAACAATATCCTTCATCCCAGCCCCAGGATAACACACCCTCTGCCTCCTATTCCTATCCTTAAGACAAAATTCCCTATCCATAAACTTAATCTGACTATCCCCAACTAAAACAATTTTCTTACCTCGACTGGCGGTGTGCATGACGTTCTCGACGGTCTTTGTAGAGATGGTCTTCGCTGGGATGTCTTCACATTCGTCTGATAACAAGGAGAAAGAGTTGCTGGTTTTCACAGCAGTCTCCTGGACCTTCTTCAACTTCAGCTTCGTCCCTTCAGATTCGACTAGCATCCATTCGTTGGTCTGATCATCGGCGACATTGTTCCGGGGATAATCCTTGCATATACCCTTCAAACGTTGAATCTCTCTTCTAGCTTCCGTTACTTCCGCCTTCATTTGGAGATATAACTGCTCGTAGTCGAGGGAAACCATCATCCAATCTCAGGTAGCTAATAACGGAAGCACAGCAAAGATGGTTCAGTGAAGCACAGCAAAGATGGCCTACAATTGATGTTAGACTTATTGGGCGGTAATTTGATGGTAACGACTTGTCCCCTGCTTTAAAAATAGGAATTACATTAGCCATCTTCCACGTATCAGACACTACACCTGTTTGAAGAGATAGGTTAAAAATGTTAGTTAAGGGTTCACAGAGTTCCATTTTGCATTCCTTAAGAACCCTTGAAAAAAGCTCATCAGGACCTGGCGACTTATTTTGCTTCAAACGGTCTATCTGTTTGATAACCATTTCGGTAGTGACTGTGATACTTCATAATTTATCTTCTTCAGGCCCACTAAAATACCTAATTCTTGGGATATTATTAGTGTCTTCCTGAGTGAAAACCGAGAGAAAATAATTATTAAAAATAGAGCACATATCATTCTCCTTGTCAGTAAGATGCCCATAATTATTTTTAAGGGGACCTATCTTATCCCTAACTTTTGTTCTATAAACCTGGAAAAACTTTTTGGGTTAGTTTTTGAATCCCTAGCAACTTTAATTTCATAGTCCCGTTTAGCTTTTCTTATACCCTTTTTAACGTCCCTCTTAATGTGAGTATAATGATTTATAAGATGTCCCTCACCTCTTTTTATGCGCCTATAAATTCCTTTCTTCTGCCCTAAAAGATATTTGAGCCTATTATTCAACCATTTTGGGTCATTTCTACTAGATCTAATTTCTTTATACGGGATAAATGTTCTTTGGGCAGCCTGTATAGTGTTAAGAAAACTGTCATATTGATACCTCTCTTCGTTACCCCAGTCCACAGTTGATAAGTGTTCTCTAAGTCCATTATAATCTGCTAAGCGAAAATCTGGGACAGTTGCTGAATTATCCCTACTATCATACGTCCATTCAATGCTAAATTTAATTGACTTATGGTCGCTTGAACCGAGTTCCTCTGTAATTTCTAAATTATTAACAAGGGTTTCCTTGCTTGCCAGAACTAAGTCAAGTAGGGTATTTCCCCTTGTAGGTTCTGTCACAAACTGCTTCAAAAAACAATCCTGAACTACTTCTAAAAAGTCGTTAGATTCTAAATTCCCTGTCAAGAAATTCCAATCAATCTGACTAAAGTTAAAGTCCCCTAGAATTACTACGTTATCGTGCTTTGTGGCCTTAACAATTTCCTCCCAAAGTAATCTCCCTTGTTCCCTATCTAAGTTTGGAGGACGGTAAATCACGCCTAAAATCAATTTTTCGCACCCCTCTGAAAATTGTATCCAGACAGACTCTGTATGTGTTATTTCAGACTTTATACCCGTTTTTATGCAACAATTTAAATGATCACGGACATAGAGTGCCACCCCACCCCCCTTCCCGATACTTCTGTCTACTTGGAACAATTTAAAACCCTGAATGTGACATTCGGCAGGCATGTCCCGATTTTTCATATTAAACCATGTTTCAGTTATTGCAAAAACATCAATATTACCTGTACTTGCAACTAATCTCAACTCGTCCATCTTATTCCTAGCACTACGACTATTGGTGTAATATACACTTAAAGACCCTCCTTTCTCTTTACCCTTCCTGCTCATTACTGTCCTTGTCACCTAGTGCCACTGGCTTTCCAATATCCACCTTATTCTGCCTATTACTAGTTCCCCTAGAATTTATAACATTACTACACTGGGACTTCACTGTTTTCCCCCCATAACCCATACCACTAACTTTTTCTAGTTTAAAGCCCTAACAGCTCCCTCCACTGCAGTTGCCAGTGCCCCCACCCCAGACATAAGAACATAAGAATGGAGGAACACTGCAGAAGGCCTACTGGCCCATACAAGGCAGGTCCTTATCAAAACCACCACTACCTAAGAATTTATTCCCGTACTCACGACACAAATCAAACCCAGCCCCTCCCACTCATATATTTGTAAAATCTCTTTTTAAAGCCACCCAAGGTCCTAGCCTCTATCACAGTACTCGGAAGATTGTTCCATGCATCTACAACTCTGTTCGAAAACCAGTACTTGCCTATGTCCTTTCTAAATCTAAATTTATCCAATTTAAATCCGTTATTTCTGGTTCTTACTTGGTTCGATATCCTCAGTATTTTATTAATATCTCCTTTGTTTATGCCCATCATCCACTTGTACACCTCGATGATATCTCCCCTCATTCTACGTCTCTCCAGAGAATGGAGATTCAACGCTCTAAGTCTATCTTCATACGGGAGATTTCTTATACTGTAAATCATTTTAGTCATTCTTCTTTGTATAAATTAGACACATATGCAACACTTGGGTATCTTTATTGAGGAAACGTTTCGCCACACAGTGGCTTCATCAGTCCAATACAAAGTAGAAAGGTGTAAGGAGAGGAGGAGTTTGAGGTTATCAGTCCCTCGGCCTGGAGTCGATGTGTTCAGTCCATCAATCTTGTTAGAAGTGTAGCACAAGGCCGTAGAGGTGGCTTATATGCTGTAATCAGGTGAGATGAAGTAGGAGGAGGCGGGGTCATAGTAGTACCATCCACTATTCTAAGTAGGTCTTCGTCCAAAGGTTGGACAAGTGTAGAAGAATTCGTTTGTATCAAGATCCCAAGCTGTTGCTGTGTCAGACAGGATGTAGATGAATGGTTCAGAGAACCGACAAGTTATAAATTAGACACATATGCAACACTTGGGTATCTTTAACAAGATTGATGGACTGAACACATCGACTCCAGGCCGAGGGACTGATAACCTCAAACTCCTCCTCTCCTTACACCTTTCTACTTTGTATTGGACTGATGAAGCCACTGTGTGGCGAAACGTTTCCTCAATAAAGATACCCAAGTGTTGCATATGTGTCTAATTTATAACTTGTCGGTTCTCTGAACCATTCATCTACATCTTCTTTGTATGTTCTCCAATTAATCTATATCCATCCTGTAGTAAGGAGACCAAAATGAGGTCTCACTAGTGATGTATAGAGCTGTAAAATAACTTTTGGACTTCTGTTGCTTATACTTCTTGAAATAAATCCTAGTAATCTGTTAGCCTTATTGCGCACACTTAGGCACTGTTGTCTTGGCTTTAGATTCCTGCTTACAATGACTCCCAAGTCTTTTTCACATTCTGTATGATCAACATAAGAACATAAGAATGGAGGAATACTGCAGAAGGCCTACTGGCCCATACAAGGCAGGTCCTTATCAAAACCACCACTACCTAAAAATTTATTCCCGTACTCACGACACAAATCAAACCCAGCCCCTCCCACTCATATATTTGTTCAATCTCTTTTTAAAGCCACCCAAGGTCCTAGCCTCTATCACAGTACTCGGAAGATTGTTCCACGCATCTACAACTCTGTTCGAAAACCAGTACTTGCCTATGTCCTTTCTAAATCTAAATTTATCCAATTTAAATCCGTTATTTCTCGTTCTTACTTGGTTCGATATCCTCAGTATTTTATTAATATCTCCTTTGTTTATGCCCATCATCCACTTGTACACCTCGATGATATCTCCCCTCATTCTACGTCTCTCCAGAGAGTGGAGATTCAACGCTCTAAGTCTATCTTCATACGGGAGATTTCTTATACTGTAAATCATTTTAGTCATTCTTCTTTGTATGTTCTCCAATGAATCTATATCCATCCTGTAGTAAGGAGACCAAAACTGAGCTGCATAATCCAAATGAGGTCTCACTAGTGATGTATAGAGCTGTAAAATAACTTTTGGACTTCTGTTGCTTATACTTCTTGAAATAAATCCTAGTAATCTGTTAGCCTTATTGCGCACACTTAGGCACTGTTGTCTTGGCTTTAGATTTCTGCTTACCATGACTCCCAAGTTTTTTTCACATTCTGTATGATCAAGCTCAACTTCACCTAGTTTATAAATTCGAGGGATATTTTCATTACCAACGACAAGCACCTTACACTTGTCCACATTGAACTTCATCTGCCACTTTTCAGACCAAGACATTAATTTATCCAAATCCTCCTGGAGTTCACTGTTATCCTCCTCAGAATGAATTATACGGCCTATTTTTGTATCATCAGCAAATTTACTCATGTCACTTGCAATTCCTTCATCAAGGTCATTAATGTAAATTATGAACAACAATGGGCCCAAAACTGATCCTTGTGGAACGCCACTAGTGACAAATCCCCATTCAGATTTGACCCCATTAATGGAAACTCTCTGCTTTCTATTGGTAAGCCATGCCTCTATCCATGCTAGAACTTTACCTCCTATACCATGAGCTGCCACCTTTCTTAAGAGTCTCTTGTGAGGTACTCTATCGAAGGCCTTACTGAAATCCAAGTAAACTATATCATATTCTTTATCACTGTCTACTGCCTCAAATGTTTTATTGAAAAACGTCAGTAAATTTGTCAGGCAGGAACGACCTCTCGTAAACCCATGCTGAGATTCATTAATCAAATTATGTTCTTCAAGACCTAGATAAGTGAACCCCATCCCTGGCATACATGTCATTTCTGCCATAGAAGAGGTCCCAGTTGTCAATGAATGTTACTGCATTTTCCTTACAGTATTTGTCCAGCCAGCAATTGACACCAATTGCCCTGGACAACCATTCATTTCCAACTCCTCTCCTTGGCAAAATACCACATATGACAGGGTTCCCACCCTTCTTCATAATTCTGTCTATTGCTGACCTATAGCTGCTAATCAGCTCCTCACTCCTACGTCTGCCAACATCGTTGCCTCCAGCACTGAGACAGATAATAGGATTGCTCCCATTACCTCTCATGATGTCGTCCAGACGGCTAACATAAGAAAGGAGGAACATTGCAGCAGGCCTGTTGGCCCATTCTAGGCAGGTTCTTCACATTCCATCCCACTAACAGAATATTTGTTCAACCTAATTTTCAATGCTACCCAAGAAATAAGCTTTGATAATTTCATTTACTCATGTGCAATTCCCACTCAAATCCAACCCCTTTCACTCATGAATTTATCCAACCTAAATTTAAAACTACCCAAGGTCCTTGCTTCAATAACCCTACTAGGCAGACTGTTCCACTCATCAACTACCCTATTTCCAAACCAATACTTTCCTATATCCTTTCTAAATCTAAACTTATCTAACTTGAATCCATGAACACTGCAGCAAGCCATATACCTCGATCATGTCACCCCTCATTCTTCGTCTTACAAGTGAATGTAATTTAAGGGTCATCAATCTTTCTTCATACGGAAGATTTCTAATGCTATGAATTAACTTTGTCATTCGTCGCTGAATGTTTTCTAATGAATTTATATCCATTCTGTAAAATGGAGACCAGAACTGAGAACATAAGAACATAAGAAAGGAGGAACACTGCAGCAGGCCTGTTGGCCCATTCTAGGCAGGTCCTTCACATTCCATCCCACTAACAGAATATTTGTTCAACCTAATTTTCAATGCTACCCAAGAAATAAGCTTTGATAACATAAGAACATAAGAAAGGAGGAACACTGCAGCAGGCCTGTTGGCCCATACTAGGCAGGTCCTTCACATTCCATCCCACTAACAGAATATTTGTTCAACCTAATTTTCAATGCTACCCAAGAAATAAGCTTTGATAATTTTATTTACTCATGTGCAATTCCCACTCAAATCCAACCCCTTTCACTCATGAATTTATCCAACCTAAATTTAAAACTACCCAAGGTCCTTGCTTCAATAACCCTACTAGGCAGACTGTTCCACTCATCAACTACCCTATTTCCAAACCAATACTTTCCTGTTAAGTAAAAGGACACAAATGCAACTAATGTGACATTTTATTGTGGCAACGTTTCGCTCTCCAGGAGCTTTCTCAAGCCGTTACAAGCGTTACATGGACACAGTGGGCTATTATATACTCTCAAAGTGAGGTGAAATACTAGTGGTGGTCGAGGTAGTAAGAACATAAGAACATAAGAATGGAGGAACACTGCAGAAGGCCTACTGGCCCATACAAGGCAGGTCCTTATCAAAACCACCACTACCTAAGAATTTACTCCTGTACTCACGACACTAATCAAACCCAGCCCCTCCCACTCATATATTTGTCCAATCTCTTTTTAAAGCCACCCAAGGTCCTAGCCTCTATCACCCTACTCGGAAGATTGTTCCACGCATCTACAACTCTGTTCGAAAACCAGTACTTGCCTATGTCCTTTCTAAATCTAAATTTATCCAATTTAAATCCGTTATTTCTGGTTCTTACTTGGTTCGATATCCTCAGTATTTTATTAATATCTCCTTTGTTTATGCCCATCATCCACTTGTACACCTCGATGATATCTCCCCTCATTCTACGTCTCTCCAGAGAGTGGAGATTCAATGCTCTAAGTCTATCTTCATACGGGAGATTTCTTATACTGTAAATCATTTTAGTCATTCTTCTTTGTATGTTCTCCAATGAATCTATATCCATCCTGTAGTAAGGAGACCAAAACTGAGCTGCATAATCCAAATGAGGTCTCACTAGTGATGTATAGAGCTGTAAAATAACTTTTGGACTTCTGTTGCTTATACTTCTTGAAATAAATCCTAGTAATCTGTTAGCCTTATTGCGCACACTTAGGCACTGTTGTCTTGGCTTTAGATTTCTGCTTACCATGACTCCCAAGTCTTTTTCACATTCTGTATGATCAAGCTCAACTTCACCTAGTTTATAAATTCGAGGGATATTTTCATTACCAACGACTAGCACCTTACACTTATCCACATTGAACTTCATCTGCCACTTTTCAGACCAAGACATTAATTTATCCAAATCCTCCTGGAGTTCATTGGTATCCTCCTCAGAATGAATTATACGGCCTATTTTTGTATCATCAGCAAATTTACTCATGTCACTTGCAATTCCTTCATCAAGGTCATTTATGTAAATTATGAACAACAATGGGCCCAAAACTGATCCTTGTGGAACGCCACTGGTGACAAATCCCCATTCAGATTTGACCCCATTAATGGAAACTCTCTGCTTTCTAATGGTAAGCCATGCCTCTATCCATGCTAGAACTTTACCTCCTATACCATGAGCTGCCACCTTTCTTAAGAGTCTCTTGTGAGGTACTCTATCGAAGGCCTTACTGAAATCCAAGTAAACTATATCATATTCTTTATCACTGTCTACTGCCTCAAATGTTTTATTGAAAAACGTCAGTAAATTTGTCAGGCAGGAACGACCTCTCGTAAACCCATGCTGAGATTCATTAATCAAATTATGTTCTTCAAGACCTAGATAAGTGAACCCCATCATAAGAACATAAGAATGAAGGAACACTGCAGAAGGCCTACTGGCCCATACAAGGCAGGTCCTTATCAAAACCACCACTACCTAAGAATTTACTCCTGTACTCACGACACTAATCAAACCCAGCCCCTCCCACTCATATATTTGTCCAATCTCTTTTTAAAGCCACCCAAGGTCCTAGCCTCTATCACCCTACTCGGAAGATTGTTCCACGCATCTACAACTCTGTTCGAAAACCAGTACTTGCCTATGTCCTTTCTAAATCTAAATTTATCCAATTTAAATCCGTTATTTCTCGTTCTTACTTGGTTCGATATCCTCAGTATTTTATTAATATCTCCTTTGTTTATGCCCATCATCCACTTGTACACCTCGATGATATCTCCCCTCATTCTACGTCTTTCCAGAGAGTGGAGATTCAATGCTCTAAGTCTATCTTCATACGGGAGATTTCTTATACTGTAAATCATTTTAGTCATTCTTCTTTGTATGTTCTCCAATGAATCTATATCCATCCTGTAGTAAGGAGACCAAAACTGAGCTGCATAATCCAAATGAGGTCTCACTAGTGATGTATAGAGCTGTAAAATAACTTTTGGACTTCTGTTGCTTATACTTCTTGAAATAAATCCTAGTAATCTGTTAGCCTTATTGCGCACACTTAGGCACTGTTGTCTTGGCTTTAGATTTCTGCTTACCATGACTCCCAAGTCTTTTCACATTCTGTATGATCAAGCTCAACTTCACCTAGTTTATAAATTCGAGGGATATTTTCATTACCAACGACTAGCACCTTACACTTATCCACATTGAACTTCATCTGCCACTTTTCAGACCAAGACATTAATTTATCCAAATCCTCCTGGAGTTCATTGGTATCCTCCTCAGAATGAATTATACGGCCTATTTTTGTATCATCAGCAAATTTACTCATGTCACTTGCAATTCCTTCATCAAGGTCATTTATGTAAATTATGAACAACAATGGGCCCAAAACTGATCCTTGTGGAACGCCACTGGTGACAAATCCCCATTCAGATTTGACCCCATTAATGGAAACTCTCTGCTTTCTATTGGTAAGCCATGCCTCTATCCATGCTAGAACTTTACCTCCTATACCATGAGCTGCCACCTTTCTTAAGAGTCTCTTGTGAGGTACTCTATCGAAGGCCTTACTGAAATCCAAGTAAACTATATCATATTCTTTATCACTGTCTACTGCCTCAAATGTTTTATTGAAAAACGTCAGTAAATTTGTCAGGCAGGAACGACCTCTCGTAAACCCATGCTGAGATTCATTAATCAAATTATGTTCTTCAAGACCTAGATAAGTGAACCCCATCATAAGAACATAAGAACATAAGAATGAAGGAACACTGCAGAAGGCCTACTGGCCCATACAAGGCAGGTCCTTATCAAAACCACCACTACCTAAGAATTTACTCCTGTACTCACGACACTAATCAAACCCAGCCCCTCCCACTCATATATTTGTCCAATCTTTTTAAAGCCACCCAAGGTCCTAGCCTCTATCACCCTACTCGGAAGATTGTTCCACGCATCTACAACTCTGTTCGAAAACCAGTACTTGCCTATGTCCTTTCTAAATCTAAATTTATCCAATTTAAATCCGTTATTTCTCGTTCTTACTTGGTTCGATATCCTCAGTATTTTATTAATATCTCCTTTGTTTATGCCCATCATCCACTTGTACACCTCGATGATATCTCCCCTCATTCTACGTCTCTCCAGAGAGTGGAGATTCAATGCTCTAAGTCTATCTTCATACGGGAGATTTCTTATACTGTAAATCATTTTAGTCATTCTTCTTTGTATGTTCTCCAATGAATCTATATCCATCCTGTAGTAAGGAGACCAAAACTGAGCTGCATAATCCAAATGAGGTCTCACTAGTGATGTATAGAGCTGTAAAATAACTTTTGACTTCTGTTGCTTATACTTCTTGAAATAAATCCTAGTAATCTGTTAGCCTTATTGCACACTTAGGCACTGTTGTCTTGGCTTTAGATTTCTGCTTACCATGACTCCCAAGTCTTTTTCACATTCTGTATGATCAAGCTCAACTTCACCTAGTTTATAAATTCGAGGGATATTTTCATTACCAACGACTAGCACCTTACACTTATCCACATTGAACTTCATCTGCCACTTTTCAGACAAGACATTAATTTATCCAAATCCTCCTGGAGTTCATTGGTATCCTCCTCAGAATGAATTATACGGCCTATTTTTGTATCATCAGCAAATTTACTCATGTCACTTGCAATTCCTTCATCAGGTCATTTATGTAAATTATGAACAACAATGGGCCCAAAACTGATCCTTGTGGAACGCCACTGGTGACAAATCCCCATTCAGATTTGACCCCATTAATGGAAACTCTCTGCTTTCTATTGGTAAGCCATGCCTCTATCCATGCTAGAACTTTACCTCCTATACCATGAGCTGCCACCTTTCTTAAGAGTCTCTTGTGAGGTACTCTATCGAAGGCCTTACTGAAATCCAAGTAAACTATATCATATTCTTTATCACTGTCTACTGCCTCAAATGTTTTATTGAAAACGTCAGTAAATTTGTCAGGCAGGAACGACCTCTCGTAAACCCATGTGAGATTCATTAATCAAATTATGTTCTTCAAGACCTAGATAAGTGAACCCCATCATAAGAACATAAGAACATAAGAATGAAGGAACACTGCAGAAGGCCTACTGGCCCATACAAGGCAGGTCCTTATCAAAACCACCACTACCTAAGAATTTACTCCTGTACTCACGACACTAATCAAACCCAGCCCCTCCCACTCATATATTTGTCCAATCTCTTTTAAAGCCACCCAAGGTCCTAGCCTCTATCACCCTACTCGGAAGATTGTTCCACGCATCTACAACTCTGTTCGAAAACCAGTACTTGCCTATGTCCTTTCTAAATCTAAATTTATCCAATTTAAATCCGTTATTTCTCGTTCTTACTTGGTTCGATATCCTCAGTATTTTATTAATATCTCCTTTGTTTATGCCCATCATCCACTTGTACACCTCGATGATATCTCCCTCATTCTACGTCTTTCCAGAGAGTGGAGATTCAATGCTCTAAGTCTATCTTCATACGGAGATTTCTTATACTGTAAATCATTTTAGTCATTCTTCTTTGTATGTTCTCCAATGAATCTATATCCATCCTGTAGTAAGGAGACCAAAACTGAGCTGCATAATCCAAATGAGGTCTCACTAGTGATGTATAGAGCTGTAAAATAACTTTTGGACTTCTGTTGCTTATACTTCTTGAAATAAATCTAGTAATCTGTTAGCCTTATTGCCACACTTAGGCACTGTTGTCTTGGCTTTAGATTTCTGCTTACCATGACTCCCAAGTCTTTTTCACATTCTGTATGATCAAGCTCAACTTCACCTAGTTTATAAATTCGAGGGATATTTTCATTACCAACGACTAGCACCTTACACTTGTCCACATTAAACTTCATCTGCCACTTTTCAGACCAAGACATTAATTTATCCAAATCCTCCTGGAGTTCACTGGTATCCTCCTCAGAATGAATTATACGGCCTATTTTTGTATCATCAGCAAATTTACTCATGTCACTTGCAATTCCTTCATCAAGGTCATTTATGTAAATTATGAACAACAATGGGCCCAAAACTGATCCTTGTGGAACGCCACTAGTGACAAATCCCCATTCAGATTTGACCCCATTAATGGAAACTCTCTGCTTTCTATTGGTAAGCCATGCCTCTATCCATGCTAGAACTTTACCTCCTATACCATGAGCTGCCACCTTTCTTAAGAGTCTCTTGTGAGGTACTCTATCGAAGGCCTTACTGAAATCCAAGTAAACTATATCATATTCTTTATCACTGTCTACTGCCTCAAATGTTTTATTGAAAAACGTCAGTAAATTTGTCAGGCAGGAACGACCTCTCGTAAACCCATGCTGAGATTCATTAATCAAATTATGTTCTTCAAGGTGACTTCTGATAATATCAGCTATAATTGATTCTAATAATTTGCCTACTATAGACGTGAGGCTTATTGGACGGTAATTTGATGGAATGGACTTATCCCCTGATTTGAATATAGGAACTACATTAGCTATCTTCCACATCTCTGGCACAACACCAGTTAGGATGGACGTATTAAAACACATTCGTTAATGGCTGACTAAGTTCCATTTTGCATTCTTTAAGTACCCTGGAAAACAACTCGTCGGGTCCCGGGACTTATTTTGCTTCAGTTTATCTATCTGTTTGATAACCATGTCCCTCGTGACAGTAATATTAGTTAATTTGAATTCTTCAGGAACTGAATAATTGTTAATTTCTGGTATCTCATTTACGTCTTCTTGTGTAAAGACTGACAAAAATAGTCATTAAATAGAGAACACATTTCCAGTTCGTTATCCGTCAGCTGTCCATTCCCAATTTTCAGAGGTCCTACCTTTTCCCTCACCTTCGTCCTGTACACTTTGAAAGAACCCTTTTGGATTAGTCTTTGATTCATTAGCAACCTTAATCTCATAGTCACGTTTAGCCTTTCTAATCCCCTTTTTACTTTCTTTTCAACTGAACATATTGGTCAATAAGGTTAACATCTCCTCTTTTGATGCGCCTATAAATTCCTCTTTTCTCTCTAATAAATGTTTTAGCCTCCTGTTAATCCATTTGGGATCGTTATTATTTGACCTAAATTCTCTCTGGGGAATAAACATACTCTGTGCACGTTGTACATTATTAAGAAACAAATCTAAACGCAGATCCCATCGTAATCGTTAGCTAGATTACCCCAGTCGAGATTAGACAGGTGTTCCTAAGTCCAATATAATCGGCAGAACGAAAATCAGGAACTTTTACCGTATTATCCCTATTCTCGTACTCCCATGTAATATTAAAAGTAATGGATTTGTGATCACTAGCTCCAAGCTCTTCAGTGATCTCCAGATTATTTACAAGAGTTTCTTTATTTGACAAGACTAGGTCGAGCAAATTATTACCTCTGGTAGGCTCCGTCACACACTGCATCAGAAAACAGTCCTGAACTACTTCCATAAAGTCACTGGACTCCAGATTACCGGTCAAAGAAGTCCAGTCAATTTGACTAAAGTTAAAATCCCCTACTAACACTACGTTATTGTGCCTAGAAGCCCTAACAATTTCGTCCCAAAGAAGTCTCCCTCTATCGTGATCCAAGCCTGGAGGTCGGTATATTACACTAGAATCAGTTTTTCTTGACCTTCTAGAAACTCTACCCAAACAGATTCTGTTAATGATCCATCTATTTTTATGCCTGTTTTTATGCAGCAATTTATATTTTCTCGTACATACAATGCAACTCCACCCTTTCCCATTATATCTATCTACATGGAACAACTTAAACCCTGAATATGACACTCAGCAATCATATCCCGACTCTTGGTATTATACCATGTTTCAGTTATTGCAATGACATCAAAGTTCCCAGCACATGCTACCAAACGTAATTCGTTAATTTTATTTCTGGCCTTCGACAGTTAGTATAAAATACATTGATATGTATCTTCTTGTGAACCTTTTTCAGCTTTTGTTTTACACAATTTCTGTTACTATCATTACCCTGTGTCACTCGATTACTGTTATTGTTATGATTTATGATATCAAAGCCTGAATCAATATTTTGGCCCTCATTATTTACCATTCCTAAACCCATACCTCTAACTAATCCTAGTTTAAAGCCCTAACAACATCTTCAACTGAGCTAGAGAGAAATTCTACACCTGCCCTGGATAAGTGAACCCCATCCCTGGCATACATGTCATTTCGGCCATAGAAGTGGTCCCAGTTGTCAATGAATGGGACTGCATTATCCTTACAGTGTTTGTCCAGCCAGCAATTTATACCAATCGCTCTGGACAGCCATTCATTTCAACACCCTTCTTGGCAAAATGCCACATATAACAGGGCTCCTCCCTTCTTCCTAATGATGTCTATTGCTGCCTTATACCTACTAACTAAATCCTCACTTCTACGCTTGGATACATCATTGCCTCCAGCACTGAGGCAGATAATAGGATTGATCCCATTACCATGCATGATGTTGTCAAGTCGGCTAACAATGTCTTCCATCCCAGCCCCGGAAAGCAAACCCTCTGTCTCCTACTCCTATCTTTCAAGCAGAAGGCCCTATCCATATATCTAACTTGGCTATCCCCAACAACAACAATGTTTTTACCTTCCTTGGTACAGTTCGTCGTGACGTTCCCAGTAGTCGACTCACATTCGTCTGGAAGCACAGAAAAGGAGTTCGAAGTTTCCACAGCAGTCTCTTTCTTCTTCGTCGTTACTACCTCTCCATTCGTCTTCTTGATCTTCAACTTCGTCCCATGCTGTCCGGCCACTGCCCAGGTTACCTTCTTGACCTGAGGACTCACAACAGGAGGACTACTACGAATCCTCTTGTTTTCCTCCGTCAATCGCCGTATCTCAAGCTTCGCTACCCTCAATTCCTCCTTAAGCTGCTGGTAAAGTTGCTCAATAGGGGGCATCTTGATTCAGTCCACAGGGAGTACACTAGACACGTCTTCACTGAGCTAAGAACAGGTCACCACTGAGCTAAGAACAGGTCACCACTGAGCTAAGAACAGGTCACCACTGAGCTAAGAACAGGTCACCCTGGCATACATGTCATTTCTGCCATAGAAGAGGTCCCAGTTGTCAATGAATGTTACTGCATTTTCCTTACAGTATTTGTCCAGCCAGCAATTGACACCAATTGCCCTGGACAACCATTCATTTCAACTCCTCTCCTTGGCAAATACCACATATGACAGGGTTCCCACCCTTCTTCATAATTCTGTCTATTGCTGACCTATAGCTGCTAATCAGCTCCTCACTCCTACGTCTGCCAACATCGTTGCCTCCAGCACTGAGACAGATAATAGGATTGCTCCCATTACCTCTCATGATGTCGTCCAGACGGCTAACATAAGAAAGGAGGAACACTGCAGCAGGCCTGTTGGCCCATTCTAGGCAGGTTCTTCACATTCCATCCCACTAACAGAATATTTGTTCAACCTAATTTTCAATGCTACCCAGAAATAAGCTTTGATAATTTCATTTACTCATGTGCAATTCCCACTCAAATCCAACCCTTTCACTCATGAATTTATCCAACCTAAATTTAAAACTACCCAAGGTCCTTGCTTCAATAACCCTACTAGGCAGACTGTTCCACTCATCAACTACCCTATTTCCAAACCAATACTTTCCTATATCCTTTCTAAATCTAAACTTATCTAACTTGAATCCATGAACACTGCAGCAAGCCATATACCTCGATCATGTCACCCCTCATTCTTCGTCTTACAAGTGAATGTAATTTAAGGGTCATCAATCTTTCTTCATACGGAAGATTTCTAATGCTATGAATTAACTTTGTCATTCGTCGCTGAATGTTTTCTAACGAATTTATATCCATTCTGTAAAATGGAGACCAGAACTGAGAACATAAGAACATAAGAAAGGAGGAACACTGCAGCAGGCCTGTTGGCCCATTCTAGGCAGGTCCTTCACATTCCATCCCACTAACAGAATATTTGTTCAACCTAATTTTCAATGCTACCCAAGAAATAAGCTTTGATAACATAAGAACATAAGAAAGGAGGAACACTGCAGCAGGCCTGTTGGCCCATACTAGGCAGGTCCTTCACATTCCATCCCACTAACAGAATATTTGTTCAACCTAATTTTCAATGCTACCCAAGAAATAAGCTTTGATAATTTTATTTACTCATGTGCAATTCCCACTCAAATCCAACCCCTTTCACTCATGAATTAATCCAACCTAAATTTAAAACTACCCAAGGTCCTTGCTTCAATAACCCTACTAGGCAGACTGTTCCACTCATCAACTACCCTATTTCCAAACCAATACTTTCCTGTTAAGTAAAAGGACACAAATGCAACTAATGTGACATTTTATTGTGGCAACGTTTCGCTCTCCAGGAGCTTTCTCAAGCCGTTACAAGCGTTACATGGACACAGTGGGCTATTATATACTCTCAAAGTGAGGTGAAATACTAGTGGTGGTCGAGGTAGTAAGAACATAAGAACATAAGAATGGAGGAACACTGCAGAAGGCCTACTGGCCCATACAAGGCAGGTCCTTATCAAAACCACCACTACCTAAGAATTTACTCCTGTACTCACGACACTAATCAAACCCAGCCCCTCCCACTCATATATTTGTCCAATCTCTTTTTAAAGCCACCCAAGGTCCTAGCCTCTATCACCCTACTCGGAAGATTGTTCCACGCATCTACAACTCTGTTCGAAAACCAGTACTTGCCTATGTCCTTTCTAAATCTAAATTTATCCAATTTAAATCCGTTATTTCTGGTTCTTACTTGGTTCGATATCCTCAGTATTTTATTAATATCTCCTTTGTTTATGCCCATCATCCACTTGTACACCTCGATGATATCTCCTCATTCTACGTCTCTCCAGAGAGTGGAGATTCAATGCTCTAAGTCTATCTTCATACGGGAGATTTCTTATACTGTAAATCATTTTAGTCATTCTTCTTTGTATGTTCTCCAATGAATCTATATCCATCCTGTAGTAAGGAGACCAAAACTGAGCTGCATAATCCAAATGAGGTCTCACTAGTGATGTATAGAGCTGTAAAATAACTTTTGGACTTCTGTTGCTTATACTTCTTGAAATAAATCCTAGTAATCTGTTAGCCTTATTGCGCACACTTAGGCACTGTTGTCTTGGCTTTAGATTTCTGCTTACCATGACTCCCAAGTCTTTTTCACATTCTGTATGATCAAGCTCAACTTCACCTAGTTTATAAATTCGAGGGATATTTTCATTACCAACGACTAGCACCTTACACTTATCCACATTGAACTTCATCTGCCACTTTTCAGACCAAGACATTAATTTATCCAAATCCTCCTGGAGTTCATTGGTATCCTCCTCAGAATGAATTATACGGCCTATTTTTGTATCATCAGCAAATTTACTCATGTCACTTGCAATTCCTTCATCAAGGTCATTTATGTAAATTATGAACAACAATGGGCCCAGAACTGATCCTTGTGGAACGCCACTGGTGACAAATCCCCATTCAGATTTGACCCCATTAATGGAAACTCTCTGCTTTCTATTGGTAAGCCATGCCTCTATCCATGCTAGAACTTTACCTCCTATACCATGAGCTGCCACCTTTCTTAAGAGTCTCTTATGAGGTACTCTATCGAAGGCCTTACTGAAATCCAAGTAAACTATATCATATTCTTTATCACTGTCTACTGCCTCAAATGTTTTATTGAAAAACGTCAGTAAATTTGTCAGGCAGGAACGACCTCTCGTAAACCCATGCTGAGATTCATTAATCAAATTATGTTCTTCAAGGTGACTTCTGATAATATCAGCTATAATTGATTCTAATAATTTGCCTACTATAGACGTGAGGCTTATTGGACGGTAATTTGATGGACTGGACTTATCCCCTGATTTGAATATAGGAACTACATTAGCTATCTTCCACATCTCTGGCACAACACCAGTTAGGATGGACGTGTTAAACACATTCGTTAATGGCTGACTAAGTTCCATCTTGCATTCTTTAAGTACCCTGGAAAACAACTCGTCGGGTCCTGGGGACTTATTTTGCTTCAGTTTATCTATCTGTTTGATAACCATATCCCTCGTGACAGTAATATTAGTTAATTTGAATTCTTCAGGAACTGAATAATTGTTAATTTCTGGAATCTCATTTACGTCTTCTTGTGTAAAGACTGACAAAAATAGTCATTAAATAGAGAACACATTTCCAGTTCGTTATCCGTCAGCTGTCCATTCCCAATTTTCAGAGGTCCTACCTTTTCCCTCACCTTCGTCCTGTACACTTGAAAGAACCCTTTTGGATTAGTCTTTGATTCATTAGCAACCTTAATCTCATAGTCACGTTTAGCCTTTCTAATCCCCTTTTTTACTTCTCTTTTCAACTGAACATATTGGTCAATAAGGTTAACATCTCCTCTTTTGATGCGCCTATAAATTCCTCTTTTCTCCCCTAATAGATGTTTTAGCCTCCTGTTAATCCATTTGGGATCGTTATTATTTGACCTAAATTCTCTCTGGGAATAAACATACTCTGTGCACGTTGTACATCATTAAGAAAAAATCATAAACGCAGATCCCATCGTAATCGTTAGCTAGATTACCCCAGTCGAGATTAGACAGGTGTTCCCTAAGTCCAATATAATCGGCAGAACGAAAATCAGGAACTTTTACCGTATTATCCCTATTCTCGTACTCCCATGTAATATTAAAGGTAATGGATTTGTGATCACTAGCTCCAAGCTCTTCAGTGATCTCCAGATTATTTACAAGAGTTTCTTTATTTGACAAGACTAGGTCGAGCAAATTATTACCTCTGGTAGGCTCCGTCACACACTGCTTCAGAAAACAGTCCTGAACTACTTCCATAAAGTCCCTGGACTCCAGATTACCGGTCAAAGAAGTCCAGTCAATATGACTAAAGTTAAAATCCCTACTATCACTACGTTATTGTGCCTAGAAGCCCTAACAATTTCGTCCCAAAGAAGTCTCCTCTATCGTGATCCAAGCCTGGAGGTCGGTATATTACACCTAGAATCAGTTTTTCTTGACCTTCTAGAAACTCTACCCAAACAGATTCTGTTAATGATCCATCTATTTTTAGGCCTGTTTTTATGCAGCAATTTATATTTTCTCGTACATACAATGCAACTCCACCCCTTTCCCATTATATCTATCTACATGGAACAACTTAAACCCCTGAATATGACACTCAGCAATCATATCCCGACTCTTGGTATTATACCATGTTTCAGTTATTGCAATGACATCAAAGTTCCCAGCACATGCTACCAAACGTAATTCGTTAATTTTATTTCTGGCGCTTCGACAGTTAGTATAAAATACATTGATATGTATCTTCTTGTGAACCTTTTTCAGCTTTTGTTTTACACAATTTCTGTTACTATCATTACCCTGTGTCACTCGATTACTGTTATTGTTATGATTTATGATATCAAAGCCTGAATCAATATTTTGGCCCTCATTATTTACCATTCCTAAACCCATACCTCTAACTAATCCTAGTTTAAAGCCCTAACAACATCCTCAACTGAGCTAGCGAGAAAATCTACATCTTCCCTGGATAAGTGAACCCCATCCCTGGCATACATGTCATTTCGGCCATAGAAGTGGTCCCAGTTGTCAATGAATGTAGTAATACAATAAGGTAGAACAATCAATATGCACATGAGTAAAAGGTGATAAAACAAATACTTGGGTAGTATAACAATAGGTTAGACAAATATTTTATGCTGGAGGTTGAAATATAGAAGGCCTGTAGGAGTGTTCCACATCTACGATGTGCTTGTGTTGAATTAGCAGGAGAGACTATGTGATGGTATGGTTAACTGTTTTCAGGAGGATTCTTGCTAAGACTTCAGAGATGGTGAAGCTGCCTTTGTTTTGTTTAATTGTGTTAGAAACAGAGATAAGTGCTGATTCAAGGCATTTGCGTCTACGGAAATTAGTTTCTTTGATTACTAGTCGGGCGTCTTTGAATTTCATGAGATGATTGTTGGAATTTCGGTGTTGTACGCAGGCGTTGTTCAGGTTATCGTTTCTGCATGCATTAATGTGTTCATTGATGCGTGTTTCGAGGTTTCTTGCTGTTTCTCCTACATAAATTCTGTCGCAGCCTCCACAGGGTATAGTGTAGACCCCTGCGTTGACTGGTTCATGGTGCTTGGATTTAGTCCTGGTTAGATCCTTAATAGAAGTACTGGAAGCAATGGCGACTCTAGTGTTAGCTTGTGCAAATACTTTAGAAATGTTGGATGCAACCTGGCTGTTGGGAAGAACTATAACTTTGTTTGGAGTGGTGTTGACGCGTGGAGAATTAATGATCTGAAGAGCTCTTTTCTTGCAATCTTTGATGAAAAAGGAGGAAAATGTAAATCAGTGAAGGTTTGGTGAATGTATGTACATTCCTCGTCAAGAAACTCAGGACTACAAATTCGGTAAGCTCTTAGGAAGAATCCGATGATGATGCCTCTTTTGGTCTTAGTATCTTGACTGGAATAGAAGTGTGTGAGATCATTTTTATTTGTAGGTTTCCGGTAAACTTGAAATTTTAGGTTGTTATCTACTTTGTGGATGAGGACGTCTAGAAAGGGTAGTTTGTCATTGGACTCTTCTTCTAGTGTAAACTGGATCGCCGGTTCAACTGCGTTGAGCCTAGCCTGAAGATTCCGTACATCAAAACGTTTGGGAGTTATTACGAGGACGTCGTCTACGTAACGTACCCAAGTGACGCTTGAGGGTATGATGTTGGCGAAGTGTTCAGCCTCTAGGTGTTCCATGTACAAGTTAGCTAAGACGGCACTGATGGGGGACCCCATTCCCATGCCGTATGTTTGTTTGTAGAGCCTGTTATTGAAAGAAAAACAGTTGAAATTAACACAGAGTTCAATAAGGTCAACAAAATCTCCGGGAGGTAGAGGAAGGTTAAGGTCCTGATTGTCTTTACGTCGTAGAACCTCAATGGCTTGTGTGGTAGGTACTTTAGTGAAGAGAGAAGTCACGTCCAAACTGCTTAGTTTCTTGTTACGGATGGAGAGATTTCGGATGCGGTTGAGAAGGTCGCCTGAATGTTTAAGATGAGCGGGGCTGATGGTCCCCAGAAGGCAGGAAAGATGTTTGGCAAGAACTCCGGCTAGTTTGTGTGGTGCACTGCCTATACCTGATGTGATTGGTCTGAGAGGAATATTATGCTTATGGGTCTTGGGTAAGCCATACATGTGTGCTGGTTTAGGGTTGCTGGGTATCAAGTACAGAAGTTTATTTCCTTCACTGGTGCGTTTCAGTATTTGTCTGGTTTTATATAGGAAATCTTTAGTGAGTGTTTCCCACTGTTGTGTGTTGATGGGTTCGTAAGTGGATTGGTCATTCAAGAGGTCCATCATTTTGGTGTTGTATTCACTGGTGTTGAGTATGACGACTCCACCTCCTTTATCGGCGGTGGTGACGGCTTGAGAAAGCTCCTGGAGAGCGAAACGTTGCCACAATAAAATGTCACATTAGTTGCATTTGTGTCCTTTTACTTAACATATTGTCGGTAATTCTACCAATATTATTACAATACTTTCCTATATCCTTTCTAAATCTAAACTTATCTAACTTGAATCCATTATTGCGGGTTCTCTCTTGGAGAGATACCCTCAAGACCTTATTTATATCCCCTTTGTTAATACCCATTTTCCACTTGTATACCTCGATCATGTCTCCCCTCATTCTACGTCTTACAAGTGAATGTAATTTAAGGGTCTTCAATCTTTCTTCGTAAGGAAGATTTCTAATGCTATGTATTAATTTAGTCATTCTACGCTGAATGTTTTCTAACGAATTTATGTCCATTCTGTAATATGGAGACCAGAACTGAGCTGCGTAATCTAGGTGAGGCCTTACTAATGATGTATAAAGCTGTAATATAACCTCTGGACTTCTGTTGCTAACACTTCTTGATATAAATCCCAGTAATCTATTTGCCTTATTACGTACGCTTAGGCATTGCTGTCTTGGTTTAAGGTTGCTGCTTACCATCACCCCCAAGTCCTTCTCGCAATCTGTATGGCTAAGTTCAACGTTATTTAACTTATAAGTGCTTGGGTTATGGACACTCCCGAGCTTTAGAACTTTGCATTTATCTACATTGAACTGCATCTGCCATTTTTCTGACCAGGAATTGAAATGTCTAAATCCTCCTGTAGTTCACTGACATCTACGTCTGAATCGATTATCCTACCTATCTTCGTGTCATCAGCGAATTTGCTCATATCACTAGAAATTCCCTCGTCAAGGTCATTTATATATATTATAAACAACAACGGGCCCAAAACCGATCCCTGAGGAACGCCACTTGTTACAGATCCCCACTCCGATTTAACCCCATTTATGCACACCCTCTGCTTCCTATTGGTGAGCCATGACTCGATCCATGACAACCATTTTCCCCCAATGCCATGAGCAGCCACTTTCTTTAACAGTCTCTGATGTGGTACTCTATCAAAAGCCTTACTAAAATCCAAATAAACAATATCGAATTCTTTATCATTATCAACTGCCTCAAAAGCCTTACTGAAAAAAGTTAATAAATTAGTTAGGCAGGAACGGCCCCTGATGAATCCATGCTGAGTATCATTAATCAAATTATGCCTATCGAGATGGCTTATTATGTTATCAGCTATAATCGACTCTAATAATTTGCCTACAATTGATGTTAGACTTATTGGGCGGTAATTTGATGGTAACGACTTGTCCCCTGCTTTAAAAATAGGAATTACATTAGCCATCTTCCACGTATCCGGCACTACACCTGTTTGAAGAGATAAAAATGGACAGAATGGACATAAATTCGTTAGAAAACATTCAGCATAGAATGACTAAATTAATACATAGCATTAGAAATCTTCCTTACGAAGAAAGATTGAAGACCCTTAAATTACATTCACTTGTAAGACGTAGAATGAGGGGAGACATGATCGAGGTATACAAGGGGAAAATGGGTATTAACAAAGGGAATATAAATAAGGTCTTGAGGGTATAAGGTCTTGAGGAGATCGATCATGTGCTTCGGAGATAGATCATGTGTTGGATAAATTCATGAGTGAAAGGGGTTGGATTTGAGTGGGAATTGCACATGAGTAAATAAAATTATCAAAGCTTATTTCTTGGGTAGCATTGAAAATTAGGTTGAACAAATATTCTGTTGGTGGGATGGAATGTGAAGGACCTGCCTAGAATGGGCCAACAGGCCTGCTGCAGTGTTCCTCCTTTCTTATGTTCTTATGTTCTTATATCAAAGATATCCAAGATATCAAATTGGATAAGTTTAGATTTAGAAAGGATATAGGAAAATATTGGTTTGGAAATAGGGTAGTTGATGAGTGGAACAGTCTGCCTAGTAGGGTCATAAGAACATAAGAACATAAGAACAGGTGTAGTGTCTGATATGTGGAAGATAGCTAATGTAATTCCTATTTTTAAAGCAGGGGACAAGTCACTACCGTCAAACTACCGCCCAATAAGCCTGACCTCAATTGTAGGCAAATTACTAGAGTCAATTATAGCTGATATTATTAGAAGCCATCTAGATAACCATAATTTGATTAATGATACCCAGCATGGATTCACGAGGGGCCGTTCCTGCCTATCTAATTTATTAACCTTCTTCAGTAAAGCTTTTGAGGCTGTTGATCACGATAAAGAATTCGATATTGTTTATTTAGACTTTAGTAAGGCTTTTGATAGAGTACCGCACCAGAGACTGTTAAAGAAAGTGGCAGCTCATGGCATTGGGGGAAAAGTGCTGTCATGGATCGAGTCATGGCTCACCAATAGGAAGCAGAGAGTGTGCATAAATGGGGTTAAATCCGGAATGGGGACTTGTAACAAGTGGTGTTCCACAGGGATCAGTCTTAGGCCCATTGTTATTTATAAATATATCAATGACCTTGATGAGGGAATTACTAGTGATATGAGCAAATTCGCCGACGACACGAAGATAGGTAGGATAATTGATTCAAACATAGATGTCATAGAACTTCAGGAAGATTTAGACAAACTTAATTCGTGGTCAGAATAGTGGCAGATGCAGTTCAATGTAGATAAATGCAAGGTTCTGAAGCTCGGAGTGTCCATAACCCAAGCACTTATAAGTTAAATAACGTAGAACTTTGCCATACAGATTGCGAGAAGGACTTGGGGTGATGGTAAGCAGCAACCTTAAACCAAGACAGCAATGCCTAAGCGTACGTAATAAGGCAAATAGATTACTGGGATTTATATCAAGAAGTGTTAGCACAGAAGTCCAGAGGTTATATTACAGCTTTATACATCATTAGTAAGGCCTCACCTAGATTACGCAGCTCAGTTCTGGTCTCCATATTACAGAATGGACATAAATTCGTTAGAAAACATTCAGCGTAGAATGACTAAATTAATACATAGCATTAGAAATCTTCCTTACGAAGAAAGATTGAAGACCCTAAAATTACATTCACTTGTAAGACGTAGAATGAGGGGAGACATGATCGAGGTATACAAGTGGAAAATGGGTATTAACAAAGGGGATATAAATAAGGTCTTGAGGATATCTTCCAAGAGAGAACCCGCAATAATGGATTCAAGTTAGATAAGTTTAGATTTAGAAAGGATATAGGAAAGTATTGGTTTGGAAATAGGGTATTTGGGATGAGTGGAACAGTCTGCCTAGTAGGGTTATTGAAGCTAGGACCTTGGGTAGTTTCAAATTTAGGTTGGATAAATTCATGAGTGAGAGGGGTTGGATTTGAGGGGACTCGCGCATGAGTGGGTAGAATTGTCAAAGCTTATTTCTTGGGTAGCATTGAAAATTGGGTTGAGCAAATATTCTGTTAGTGGGACGGATTGTGAAGGACCTGCCTTAGTATGGGCCAACAGGCCTGCTGCAGTGTTCCTCCTTTCTTATGTTCTTATGTTCTTATGTTCTTAAGGAGGGGTTTGGGAGGAGTGGGACTCGCACTTGAGGTGAGGCCTTATTTTAATGATGTATAAAGCTGTAATATAACCGCTGGACTTCTGTTGTTACACTTCTTGATATAAATCCCAGTAATCTATTTGCTTTATTTCTTACGCTTAGGCATTGCTGACTTGGTTTGAGGTTGCTGCTTACCATAACCCCCAGATCCTTTTCGCATTCTGTACGGCTGAGTTCAACATTATTAAGCTGGTAGGTGCTAGGGTTATGAACATTCCCGAGCTTTAGAACTTTGCATTTATCTACATTGAACTGCATCTGCCATTTTTCTGACCAGGAATTGAGTTTGTCTAAATCCTCCTGAAGTTCCTGACATCTACGTCTGAATCGATTATCCTACCTATCTTCGTGTCATCAGCGAATTTGCTCATATCACTAGTAATTCCCTCGTCCCAAAGTCATTTATATATATTATAAACAACAACGGGCCTAAAACCGATCCTGTGGAAGCACTTTTACAGATCCCCACTCAGATTTAACCCCATTAATGCACACCCTTTTGCTTCCTATTGGTGAGCCTGACTGATCCATGAAAACACTTTTCCTCCAATGCCGTGAGCAGCCACTTTCTTTAACAGTCTCTGATGTGGTACTCTATCAAAAGCCTTACTAAAATCCAAATAAACAATATCGAATTCTTTATCATGATCAACTGCCTCAAAAGCCTTACTGAAAAAAGTTAATAAATTATTAGGCAGGAAAAGGCCCCGGTGAATCCATGTTGAGTATCATTAATCAAATTATGCCTATCGAGATGGCTTCTTAGTTATCAGCTATAATCGACTCTAATAATTTTCCTACAATTGAAGTTAGACTTATTGGGCGGTAATTTGATGGTAACGACTTGTCCCCTGCTTTAAAAATAGGAATTACATTAGCCATCTTCCACGTATCAGACACTACACCTGTTTGAAGAGATAGGTTAAAAATGTTAGTTAAGGGTTCACAGAGTTCAATTTTGCATTCCTTAAGAACCCTTGAAAAAGCTCATCAGGGCCTGGCGATTTATTTTGCTTCAAACGGTCTATCTGTTTGATAACCATTTCGCTAGTGACTGTGATACTACATAATTTATCTTCTTCAGGCCCACTAAAATACCTAATTCTTGGGATATTATTAGTGTCTTCCTGAGTGAAAAACCCAGAGAAAATAATTATTAAAAAAGAGCACATTTCATTCTCTTTGTCAGTAAGATACCCATAATTATTTTTAAGGGGACCTATCTTATCTCTAACTTTTGTTCTATACACCTGGAAAAACTTTTGGGTTAGTTTTCGAATCCCTAGCAACTTTAATTTCGTAGTCCCGCTTAGCTTTTCTTATCCCCTTTTTAACGTCCCTCTTAATGTCAATATACAATTACGTTTGGTAGCATGTGCTGGGAACTTTGATGTCATTGCAATAACTGAAACATGGTATAATACAAGAGTCGGGATATATTGCTGAGTGTCATATTCAGGGGTTTAAGTTGTTCCATGTAGATAGATATAATGGGAAAGGGGGTGGAGTTGCATTGTATGTACGAGAAAATATAAATTGCTGCATAAAAACAGGCATAAAAATAGATGGATCATTAACAGAATCTGTTTGGGTAGAGTTTCTAGAAGGTCAAGAAAACTGATTCTAGGTGTAATATACCGACCTCCAGGCTTGGATCACGATAGAGGAGACCTCTTTGGGACGAAATTGTTAGGGCTTCTAGGCACAATAACGTAGTGTTAGTAGGGGATTTTAACTTTAGTCAAATTGACTGGACTTCTTTTGACCGGTAATCTGGAGTCCAGTGACTTTATGGAAGTAGTTCAGGACTGTTTTCTGAAGCAGTGTGTGACGGAGCCTACCAGAGGTAATAATTTGCTCGACCTAGTCTTGTCAAATAAAGAAACTCTTGTAAATAATCTGGAGATCACTGAAGAGCTTGGAGCTAGTGATCACAAATCCATTACTTTTAATATTACATGGGAGTACGAGAATAGGGATAATACGGTAAAATTTCCCTGATTTTCGTTTTGCCGATTATATTGGACTTAGGAACACCTGTCTAATCTCGACTGGGGTAATCTAGCTAACGATTACGATGGGATCTGCGTTTATGATTTGTTTCTTAATAATGTACAACGTGCACAGAGTATGTTTTTTCCCCCAGAGAGAATTTAGGTCAAATAATAACGATCCCAATGGATTAACAGGAGGCTAAAACATTTATTAGGGAAAAAAGAATTTATAGGCGCATCAAAGAGGAGATGTTAACCTTATTGACCAATATGTTCAGTTGAAAAGAGAAGTAAAAAGGGATTAGAAAGGCTAAACGTGACTATGAGATTAAGGTTGCTAATGAATCAAAGACTAATCCAAAAGGGTTCTTTCAAGTGTACAGGACGAAGGTGAGGGAAAAGGTAGGACCTCTGAAAATTGGGAATGGACAGCTGACGGATAACGAACTGGAAATGTGTTCTCTATTTAATGACTATTTTTTGTCAGTCTTTACACAAGAAGACGTAAATGAGATTCCAGAAATTAACAATTATTCAGTTCCTGAAGAATTCAAATTAGCAATATTACTGTCACGAGGGACATGGTTATCAAACAGATAGATAAACTGAAGCAAAATAAGTCCCCGGGACCCGACGAGTTGTTTTCCAGGGTACTTAAAGAATGCAAAATGGAACTTAGTCAGCCATTAACGAATGTGTTTAATACGTCCATCCTAACTGGTGTTGTGCCAGAGATGTGGAAGATAGCTAATGTAGTTCCTATATTCAAATCAGGGGATAAGTCCATTCCATCAAATTACCGTCCAATAAGCCTCACGTCTATAGTAGGCAAATTATTAGAATCAATTATAGCTGATATTATCAGAAGTCACCTTGAAGAACATAATTTGATTAATGAATCTCAGCATGGGTTTACGAGAGTCGTTCCTGCCTGACAAATTTACTGACGTTTTTCAATAAAACATTTGAGGCAGTAGACAGTGATAAAGAATATGATATAGTTTACTTGGATTTCAGTAAGGCCTTCGATAGAGTCTCACAGAGACTCTTAAGAAAGGTGGCAGCTCATGGTATAGGAGGTAAAGTTCTAGCATGGATAGAGGCATGGCTTACCAATAGAAAGCAGAGAGTTTCCATTAATGGGGTCAAATCTGAATGGGGATTTGTCACTAGTGGCGTTCCACAAGGATCAGTTTTGGGCCCATTGTTGTTCATAATTTACATTAATGACCTTGATGAAGGAATTGCAAGTGACATGAGTAAATTTGCTGATGATACAAAAATAGGCCGGGATAATTCATTCTGAGGAGGATAACAGTGAACTCCAGGAGGATTTGGATAAATTAATGTCTTGGTCTGAAAAGTGGCAGATGAAGTTCAATGTGGACAAGTGTAAGGTGCTTGTCGTTGGTAATGAAAATATCCCTCGAATTTATAAACTAGGTGAAGTTGAGCTTGATCATACAGAATGTAAAAAGACTTGGGAGTCATGGTAAGCAGAAATCTAAAGCCAAGACAACAGTGCCTAAGTGTGCGAATAAGGCTAACAGATTACTAGGATTTATTTTCAAGAAGTA
>WNWK01010922.1:0-42500 GCA_009830355.1 Cherax destructor
CCTGACGACACTGGAAGACAGGAAGATAGAGAGGATATGATAACGACATATAAAATACTGAGAGAAATCGACAAGGTGGACAGAGACAGAATGTTCCAGAGGTGGGACACAGCAGCAACGGGTCACAGTTGGAAGTTGAAAACTCAGATAAACCACAGGGGTGTTAGGAAGTATTTCTTTAGTCACAGAGTTGTCAGGACGTGGAATAGGCTGGGAAGTGATGTGGTGGATGCAGGATCTATACATAGCTTTAAGGAGAGGTATGATAAAGCTCATTGAGCGGGTAGAGTGACCGAGTAGCGGCCAGTGAAAGGCGGGGCCAGGAGCTGTGCTCGACCCTGCAACCACAACTAGGTGAGTACACACACACACACAGTGTGTGTGTGTGTGTACTGGGTACTGTGGTTTCTGCTGCAAGATCTTATTTTGTACCATTTCTATCTTGACTGTCAATTTCACTGGTCGTTTTTTTTCTTCGAATACCCGCCCCAAGTCTCTGAAAATTTGTCAGCTGTTTAATGCCCTTCTCTCCTGTTATTGTGATGATATTCTCAGTCTCTTTTACATCCTCATGTCTTTTTTTGCTGTAGGTCCTCCCTTCTGCCTCATTAAACCCATGAATAATGAGTGACCTCTCCCCTCTTCTTCCCATTTCTTTTCCTCCATATCTCTGGATCCTATTTAAACATCTCCTTAGTTATTTCCTTTACCATCTCCCAGACTTCCAGGTGGCCTCGTATCATTTCTTCTTTGCTCCTTCCCCTCCTTCAGTCCCCCTCACTGGCTGCTGATGTTCCTGTTCCCAGCACCTTGCTCCTATCTGTCCTCATCTCTATATCCCGCTGCAGCACTTTCAGTTCTTCAGCCAGGCTCTTTTTATTTGCCTCAGCAGCTACAGCTTGTAACTTCCACTTCTTGCTCTCTCTAGATATATTTTCCACCATTGTATTGCAAACTCACTTAGACTTTTTTCCCACTCTAGTTCCATTGTGCTCTTGAGCATTTCTAACCATCCGTCTCAGACCCTTCCCGGTTCCCTTGCTTCTACGTTCTACCTTTTGGGATACCATTTATGTGTGTGTGTGTGTGTGTGTGTGTGTTGTTGTGTGTGTGTGTGTGCATGTATGTGATTGTGTATGTGTTTGTGTGTGTGTGACTGTGTCTGGTGTGTGAATTGTATATGTGTGAGTTGCGTGTTTGTATGTATGTGTATGTGTGTGTGGGTGTGTGTGTTAGTGGATTTCACCAGTCCCTGCCTGACGAGCTTCTCCATGACTGTGCACACAAGTCAGTGACACTGGTCTGTAGTTTAATGCTACCTATCTGTCTTCTTTTTTTAAAGATAGGGACAACATTTGCTCTCTTCTACACCTCAGGTAGTTATCTCTGCTCCCTCTCTCAGGATCCACGGAGAGATGTTGTCCGGTCCCACCACCTTTGAGGTATCTAGTTCACTTAGCAGCCTCTTTACTTCCACCTCGGTTGCGTGTAGTGGTCCAGCACTTGTTGGTGTACCCTACCATTCCCATTTACTGTAGCCCAGTCTGTCTCCACTGAAAATACTTCCCTAAATCTCGTGTTTAGATCTTCACATACTTCTTTGTCGTTTATGGTGATCTCCCAGCCTTCCTTCCTCAGCCTGATTACTTTGTCCTTGACTGTTGTATGTGTGTGTGTATGTGTGTGTGTGTGTGTATGTGTGTGTGTGTGTGTGTGTGTGTGTGTGTGTGTGTACTCACCTAAGTGTGGTTGCGGGGGTCGAGACTCAGCTCCTGGCCCCGCCTCTTACTGATCGCTACTGGGTCCCTTCTCTCCCTGCTCCATGAGCTTTATCATACCTCGTCTTAAGGCTATGTATGGTTCCTACCTGCACTACATCACTTCCTATACTATTCCAATTCCTGACTCCTCTTTGGCTGAAGAAATACTTCCTAACATCCCTTTGACTCATCTGAGTCTTCAACTTCCAATTGTGACCCCTTGTTTCTGTGTCCCTCTCTGGAACATCCTGTCTCTATCCACCTTGTCTATTCTCCGCAGTATTTTATATGTCGTTATCATGTCTCCCCTAACCCTCCTGTCCTCCAGTGTTATCTGGCCGATTTCCCATAACCTTTCTTCGTAGGACATTTCCCTTAGCTCTGGAACTAGCCTTGTCGCAAACCTTTGCACTTTCTCTAATTTCTTGACGTGCTTGACCAGGTAAGTGTTCCAAACTGGCACTGCATACTCTAGTATGGGCCTGACGTACACGTTGTACAGTGTTTTGAACGATTCCTTACTAAGGTATCGGAACGCTATTCTCAGGTTTGCCAGTCGCCCGTATGCTGCAGCAGTTATCTGGTTGATGTATGCTTCCGGAGACGTGCTTGGTGTTATACTCACCCCAAGATCTTTCTCCTTGAGCGAGGTTTGCAGTCTTTGGCCACCTAGCCTATACTCTGTCTACGGTCTTCTTTGCCCTCCCCCGATCTTCATGACTTTGCATTTGGCGGGGTTAAATTCGAGAAACCAGTTGCTGGACCAGGTGTCCAGCATGTCCAGGTCTCTTGAAGTCCTGCCTTATCCTCATCTGATTTAATTCTCCTCATTAACTTACATCGTCTGCGAACAGAGACACTATGAGTCTATCCCGTCCGTCATGTCATTCACATATACCAAGAATAGCACTGGTCCTAGGACTGTCCCCTATGGGACCCCGCTCGTCACAGGCGCCCACTGTGATACCTCATCACGTACCATGACCCGTTGTTGCCTCCTGTAAGGTATTCTCTGATCCAATGCAGTGCCCTTCCTGTTATACACGCCTGATCCTCTAACTTCTGCACTAATCTCTTATGAGGAACTGTGTCGAAGGCCTTCTTGCAGTCCAAGAAAATGCAATCAACCCACCCCTCTCTCTCGTGTCTTACTTCTGTTACTTTGTCATAGAACTCCAGAAGGTTTGTGACACAGGATTTGCCTTCCATGAATCCGTGTTGGTTGTCGTTTATAATCTTGTTCCGTTCCAGGTGCTCCCCCACTCTCCTCCTGATTATCTTCTCCATTACTTTGCACACTATACACGTAAGTGACACTGGTCTATAGTGCGTGTGTGTGTGTGTGTGTGTGTAAGTAACTCTCACAATTGTGAGGTAGTGTTGATGTTAATTTTCTTAATCACACACGCAATGTTAATATTTTTTAAAAGTATCGGCCATTTTTTCACCGATACCGAGAGAGAGTGAGAGAGACTTTGAATAAAAAAACCAACATAACAGGAAACACGTCTGCTCAACTATCTGTCTGTCTTCCCAAGTCGCATTCCAACATGTCTTCCTCTGTCCATCTATTTGTAGGGGGAGGGGGAGGAGGAAGAGGAACTCTGAGAGGGATTTTCTGGTTCCGTTTTATCATGTGTCACGTGGGTGTAGCCACACAGCCGTCTGCTGCCGTTTACTTTATACCCCGACGAGTAATGCTGGACTTTGAGGCGCTTCCAGAGTCTTAACTACATCTTGGCTCGCCGCATGCCTTGTCACCTCCCACCACGGACACTCCTTTTGTTGTTGTTGTTACACCGTCGAATTTACAGGCTGCGTTTCAGAACCAGGCTCTCGTTCGGGTACACACAACATAAGAATAGAGGAAAACTGCAGTAGGCCTACTGACCCATGCCAGGCCCTTCTAACTCACACCCATCCTCACTTACTCATGTACCTGTCCAGCCTAGTTTTAAAGCTATACAAGGTGATCGCTTCAATGACACTACCTAGGAGGTTGCCCCACTCATTTACAGCTCTGTTGCTGAACTTATATTCTATCTAAATCTAAATTTGTCCAATTTGAATTCATTGCTGAGAGTCCTACCTTGGTGGGATATTATCAACAAGTTATTTAGAGTATATTCCTTTATTTATTCCAGTTTTCTATTCACTTCAGTCATAGCCCCCTAATTCTACGCCTCTCCAAACAGTGCAAATTCAGCCTATCTTCGTAAGATTTCTGATAGAGGGAGTCAATTTGGTCATCCTTCACTGTATGCTTTCCAGTGTCTGTATATCCATTCTGTAATATGGCTACCAGAACTGAGCAGCATAATCTAAATGTTGTCTAACCAAAGATATATAAAGTTTAATCTGAGAACTTCTATTATTTATGCCTCTTGATATGAGGTCAAGAATTCTATAGCACTGTTGTCTTGGCATTAATTAGTGCCATCTCTTCTCCTTCCCCAGAATGTAACCCACGACAGATGACTAATACCCAAGTACATATTTACTGCTAGGTGAACAGGGTCAGCAGCAGGAGGAAGGAGATATCTCCATATGTATGGAATCGTCCTGAATTGAACCCGGGATTTTCGATTGTGAGTGTTCAGCTCACAATCGAAAAACGTTGGCTTCGGCGAGGGGCTCTTGATACAAGGAATTAGACCTGCTTTCCTCTTCCTTGGTTCGACTCAGTTTGCCTTCCCTTCATGAGAACTTTATTACCTCTACTGGCTTAGCACTTCCCTTAAATGGAAATTATTATTATTATTATTATTATTATTATTATTATTATTATTATTATTATTATTATTATTATTATTATTATTATTATTATTATTATTATTATTATTATTATTATTATTATTATTATTATTATTATTATTATTATTATTATTATTATTATTATTATTATTATTATTATTATTATTAAGAGGAATCAACCCGGCATCATATTTTAACTGCCAATTTCTGTCCTCGTTTAGGACTGAAGAAGTGATGCCAACACAAGGATAAAGGCGAAGAATATGAGCAAAAGGAGGTAGAAGAGAAGTGAGGAAATGGAGCAGGGAAGAAGTAGGAGGAAATAGTGAAAAGGAGTGAGGTAAGAGAGAGTGAAGGACGGACGGACATAAGGGAAGATGGTGGACGGAAGAAGGCAGCTCTCAGATGGTGTCGCTCAGGGCCTTGGCGTTGTCGCTGGCTGGATGTGTTGTCGTGTAGGACTTGGATCAGGCGTCCCCTGGGGAGTCACAGCATGAGGAGAGGAGCCAGGACGAACCCTCAACGTCAGGCCAGTGATCCCCCAGGCACGTTGACCACAAAATACGGGACTGGGGATGGCGGCCGACCCGTCCCCCAGTACCGGGCGTAAGCACTCACTGGGGACCTTCTCACAAAGTCATGCATGTGGCTTCCGACTTGGGCTTGAAACGAGAAGGTGACACAGAGTGTTATTCTTTTGTCCCTGGTGCTATCTACTACCAGCATCTCGTCCTAAGTTATGGTCGTACGCCAGCTGCCTTTCCTCCCTTGTCCGAAATGCAAAAATATCATTAAATGTTTCCTTCTGAAGTTTTTTTTCTTTTGTTTTGGTGTTTCTTGAGGACATGCTTGAGTTCAACGACGTGTTGTTAGCACCTAGTGGGTCCCATTGGCTCTCCTGTGGAAGAGTAACAAGGGATGTCTGGGTTCGGAGGTGGTGCCAACGCTTTAGGCTGTGAGACCACATTCCATTTAATACTGCGGAGGCAATCGTAGCCCATTATGTGATACCCAGTTACAGCTGATCAAATCATATTGATAGTCACACCCGCCATCGAAGCAGCTGGGGCTACCAAAGAGCTAGCACAGGGCGGGCCAGCTAAGGCTAAGCCTATCCACAGGCTATCGTGATATAGGCCAGCTAAGAGCTATCACATGGTGGGCCAGCCCAGAACTATCACAGAGCAGACTAGCTGAGACTTGGCCACGCTCGGAGCTATCATAGTGCTGTGCAGCTAAGGCTTGGTTTAGACCAGTGTTTTCACACTACTACTACACGGCGGGCCAGCCTACGACTTAATTAAGGCCAGTGCTGGTCGCAACACTGAACACTGATGGGGAGGAGGTAACGTCACACCATTCAATTCACTAAAGTACGTTTAAAGCCTATGAAATACAAACATACTTTCTTATCTCCAGGGGGAAATTAAACTCATTGTGTGTACATAGAGATGTACCTAACGGAGCATACAGTTTTTTGACTTAGCACACAGTTATGATCCCATAAGTTAACGATGTAGCACATGTAAACACAGCCTCTTCTCCAGTTGATAGATAAGTAAGTAAGTAAGTAAGTAAGTTTATTCAGGTATACACAAATACATTTACATACATTATCATACATAACAGCATATGTGTAGAGAACCTAGGATAACCCAAAAAAGTCAGACAGAGTGACTTATTTCCATTGGGGTCCTTTTTACACCTTAATTTTTTACAGTGTAGGATATATATGTTATTATATTATAAAGGATATATGTATAATAGGAATAAGGTAAAAAGAGTTATTTACATATACATGTGTGTTAGCTAAAAAAAATAAAAAATCATTCTCCTCCCTTTCTGTCGCTACATTCATTAGGTACCTTTTGGTTCTCTTCTTGAACTGGCTCATGCTGTGACTGGCTTTGACATGTGCAGACAGTCTGTTCCATTCTTTTATTGCTGTACAATAAAAGGTGTTTGAAGCCTGGCCACTGACTGTGGGTACTACAAAGTTGTGCTCTCTCCCCCTAGTACTATGTCTGCTTTGGTTCCCAGCCTTGACAAAATTGGCAGCAAGATATTCTGGACACTGTTTGTGAGCAATTTTATAAACTTGATTTAACTTCAGTTGTTTTACTCTGTCCTCAACATTCAGCATATCCAATTGTTGTAATTCATCCTGGCCTACATGCTCTCTTGGACCCAGGTCCAGGATGAATCTTACCATTTTGTTCTGGGTGATTTGCAGCTTATCTTTCAGCTTTTTTGTCAAGGCAGAGTACCATGAAGAGCAAGTGTAGTCCATATGACATTGTATAAGGGCTAGACATAGGGTCCTGCGAGCCTCAGTAGGTAGACACTGTGCTTGTCTGTAGAGGAACTTCAGTCTGGCATTCGCTTTCTTTACTACACTGTTCCCTATCAATTCTCCTGACATGCATGGGTCAAAGGGGATTCCCAGATATTTTACTGAGGAAACTGAAGTGATGGATTCCCCATTACACCGGATATTAAAATTATTTACCCTTCTCAGTTTATATTTCGTGCAAAAGAGTATGGCTTCTGTTTTCCCTAGATGTAACGATAGTTTGTTATCTACTAACCATTTGCTGCAGGACTCTAATTCCAGGGTTAATACATTAGCTATATCTTGTGGGTCTTTACCTGACACTAACAGAGCACTGTCATCCGCATACAGTAGGAGTTTGCACTTGACACTGATGGGCATATCATTTACATAACACAGGAATAATAAGGGACCCAGAATACTACCTTGGGGAACTCCACATACTATCGGCAGTGGTTCTGATTCCGTTTTGTTGATTTTGACAATTTGTTTCCTGTTGCTAAGATAGGACTTAAACCAGTCTGTCTAACCTATGCCAATAGCTTGAAGTTTCTTACATAATATATTGTGGTTGACAGTATCGAATGCCTTTTGCAAGTCTAAAGTTACCATTCCTATGAGGTTCCCTATTGACATTTCAGTTCTCATGTAATCCATCAGATTAATTAGGGAGGTGTCGGTTGAGTAAGAGCTCCTAAAGCCTGATTGGTAACTATGAAGAATGTTGTTGTCACTAAGATATTTAACTACTTGACAGTACACCGACCTCTCTAGAATTTTGGATATTACACTGAGTATACTAACAGGCCTATAGTTGCTGACATCAGACCTACTATTTTTCTTGAAGATAGGAGTAACTCTGGCCTCCTTGAACCCCTCTGGCACTGTATTAGTGGTGATGGACAAATTTATTATGTGAGCAATGGGGATTGCCAGTTCAGAAGCACCATCTTTTAGGAATTTAGACGGGATGTTATCTGGGCCGGTGCTCTTAGTTGGGTTTAACCTGCTTAGTTCTTTTTGCACGAAGTCATGAGATACACTTACTAGTTGACAACTGTTTGGAGTTACTCCTTTATTGGTATAGTATGTTTTAAATTTATCAGAGTTTGTGTTAAAGGTATTTGATGCAGCTGGTAGCTTACTTACTAGTGTTGATGCGACAGTTGTGTAGTATGAATTAAAACAATTTGCCACTTTAGTTGTTTCGTGGCATACCTCGTTATCGACATTTAAAACTATGTTAGATCTATCTACGGGTTTATGGTTATACCCCAACTGTTTGAGTTGTTGCCAGAGCTTTCTAGGGTTATTCTTGTACTCTTCGATCTTTGAGCAATAGTGTCTTGCCTTTGCGCCTTTTATAATCCTCTGCACTCTGTTCCTCACCCTTTGGAATTCATTTAGCGCTGCAATATCCTGTCTGTTTGCCTTAAATCTTTTTATCAACTGGTCTCTGAATTTCATATTATCTAATATCTCAGTAGTCATCCAGGGTTCAGTTCTTCGTTTAATCCTAACCTCTTTAACTGGTGCAATATTATCAAGGATGGCAGTGAACATTGTTTTGAATTTTTCCCAGGCATCATTTACGTTAGTTAGTTTGATATCTTTATTATGCACCCTATACCCATCCTGTGGGCGGTAGTCAAAAGATTACAGAGGTACATAATGGGTCCAGGGACTGGACCTCAAAGTTTGATAGCTGAGCAAGTTACAAAGGTAATGAACTCAGATGGTCACAATCATGACAAGTTACAAAGGTATTTGCAGATTACAGAGGTATATATAGGGTCCAGAAACTGGGCCTCAAAGTTTTGATAGCTGAACAAGGTACAATTGTAATTAATTCACTAGTTACAAGGTAATGAATCATGTAAGTAAATTTACTTACGTCTGTACATGGTTGCACTCATGAACAAATTACTATAAAGCAATGAGCAATCTATTAGTCTACACCCAGCCACAACTGTAATGAGTTATTGGTGCAAATTTTAATTGTTGGGTCACACACACACACATATACACATACATATATACACACACACATACACACACATACACACACATACATGTATATACATACACACATACACATACAAACATGTACATACACACACACACACACACACACGTGTCAATGCTTTATTTACAGGGAGCAAAGTCAGGGTATTTCATTTACGTCCGTGTAACTTGTTATCACTGACCAGTCACAATTGTGTAGCATATTTACCAGTGTTTCTTTACTGTAGTTTCTAGTTGACCTAACTTTTATTGTCTTGTGTAGGCCTATCCGTTCCCTAGTAATTTTCCTGGTACAGTAAATGATGAAATGATCACTAAGACCTGTGGTAATGACCCCTGACTGACTAATGTTCTCAGGGCGGTTACAAAGTATGTGGTCAATTAGGGTGGCTGAGAACTGTGTGATCCGGGTTGGTGTATTAATTAGTTGCGTGTAACTATTTAAATCCAGAATTTGCTTATACATTTTACATAGCCCGTTATTTTGCTGTTGAAAACAGATGTTGAAGTCTCCCAATATTACTGTCTCCACATTGTTATCAAGTCCTGACAAGACTCTCGAAAAGTCCTCTAAAACTGGTCATGGGTGGGAGGGCGATAACTAGTTCCTACTAAGATGGGTTTGGTCTTGGGAAGCAGCAATTCAAACCATAGAATCTCCAGTTTATTGTCATTTAAATCAGGTCTTGGATTATAGGCTAAGTCGTTCCTTATGTAGGCACATACCCCACCACCTTTTCTATTCCTATCTAAGTGTTTTATATTGTAACCTTCTATTTTGACCTCGTCATCAGTCACCGTATCATCCAACCAGGATTCCGAGATGGATATAACTGCCGCTCTAGTTCTGTTAGCTAGAATCCTAATGTCTGCCAATTTTGGAAGAAGTGATCTTGCGTTGACATGAATAAAGTGAAGGCCTGTTTTCCTAAGACAATCATAATCATCAATAAATGGCAAGGGGTCATTAGCATTAAAAATAGGAAAATGAATGTCATCATTGCTAAAGGGTAACTGTGCCAAAGTGCATTTGTTACAAACAAAATGAAATCTGGCACCATTACTATAATTGGACACACATCCATTATGCACCAACCCCATACATCTCTTACATATGGTATGTTTACTGTTCTTCTTTCGTACCTTAGTACAGTGTATACAAATGTCTGGTGGTGTCTGAGATAATAATGGTTCTATTGTCTGTGCATTACATATAGTGTTGTTATCATTACTAGCAACTAGACCGTCATTATCACCATGACTTATCTGTCTGTTTTGCACCTGTACCATAGATTGAGGTCCTGGATTAGTATGAATATCGCCACTTAATAGCACAGGCAGCACTCACCACCATCACCCTTCAAGGATTTTTTTCCTACAACAGTCCATCTAAACTACTCTCCAAGCAGGGGCGTTGACCCCTGGAACTCTCTCCAGGTATACTCCAGGTAAATATAAGACTAACACAGCTGCCATGTAGATGTTTACAGTTTCCTTATAAAAATTGGGGCTGCATACACTTAAGGGTCACAAAAACATAAAAGTGAACTTACTCTGCTTAACTCTTGTAAATGTGGATATATTTGTTTAATGTCAAATGTTTGCTGGTTTGTGATAAACATTTAAAGTGAAATGTAAAAGAATCTTTCCTCCGTAAGTCACACGTGTCGTAGGAGGCGACTCAAATACCGGGAGCAATGGGCTAGTAACTCCTCCTCATGAATAAATTATTAAAAATAAGAATAAAAACTCTATGAAGCTGGGATGTTTGAATGTAGATGCATGTAGTGCAGATACTAAGAAAGATATAATTGGCAATGTTATGAATGAAAAAAAAGTTGGATGTTCTGGCTGTAAGTGAAACAAAGGAGAAGAGGGTAGGGGAGTTTCAGTAGGGAGAAATAAATGGGATTAGGTTGGGAGTATCTAAGAGAGTTAGAGCTAAGAAAGGGGTAGCAATAAAGTTGAAGGATCAGTTACGGCAAGAGAAGAGGGAATATAAATGTATAAATTTAAGGATTATGTGGATTAAAATAAGGGTCGGATGCAAAAAGTGAGTTATAATAAGTGCTTATGCACCTGGAGAGACGAGAGAGAGATTTTGGGAGATGTTAAGCGAGTATTTAGGAAGTTTTTGATCCAAGTGTGAGAAGAATTGTGGTAGGGAACCTGAATGCCAAAGTGGAAGAAACTGTTATAGAGGGCGTGGTAGGTAAGTTTAGGGTGCCAGGGGTAAGTGATAATGGGAGCCTTTGATTGAACTTTGTATAGAAAAAGGTTTGATAATAAGTAATACATATTTTAAGAAAAAATAAATAAATAAGCATACGAGATATGATTTATGGTATAATGACACAAGTTTGTTGGATCATGTATTAGTGGATAAAAGACTGATGGGTAGACTTTGTTCATGATGTGCATGTTTATAGAGCGGCAACAGATATATCAGATCATTTTTAACTGTAGCTGCAGTAAGAGTAAAAGGTACATGAATTACAAAGAGAATAGTATCAGAAAGTAAGAGAGAGAGGCGAAGGTTTATGAACGAAAGGAGGAGGCAGTTAGGAAAAGATATAAGCAACTATTGGAAGAAAGATGGGCTAGTGAGAGTATATGAAATGAGGTTGGAGAGGTATGGGGTAGATTTAAGAATTGGGTGTTATAGATTTCAATAGAAACTCGTGAATATAGGAGGGTGGATGTAGGAGGGAAGAAAAGCATTTTGTGGAATGATGAGGTAAAGTGAAAATTAGCATATGAGAGGCTTTTACAAAGTAGAAGTGATATAAGGAGGGAAGAGTATAGAGAGTAAAAAAAAGGTTAAAAGAGTGGTGAAAAAGTGTAAAAGGAGAGCAAATGAGAGAGTGGGTGAGATGCTGTTAACAAATTTTGTTGAGAAGCAGAACAACTTTTGTAGTGAGATTAATAAGTTGAGGAAGTCCAGGGAACGACGGAATTTAACAGTTAAAAATAGGAGAGGAAAGTTATTAGAGGGAGAGTTCAAGGTAATGGGAAGATAGATGAAATATTTTGAGGAACTGTTAAATGTTGATGAAGATAGGGAAACTATGATTTCGTGCATTATCCAGGGAGGTATAACATCTTTTAGGAGTGAGGAAGAGCCAGATGTGAGTATGGGGAGGTACGTGAGGGTATGAGTAGAATGAAAAGGGGTAAATCAGCTAAGATTGATGGGAAAAAGACAGAAATGTTGAAAACAGTTGGGGATATAGCTTTGAATGGTTAGTTTTTCTATTAATTAAATGTATGAACGAGGAGAAAATACTTAGAGACTGGCCCAGAGCATTACCTGGAGTTTACCTGGAGAGAATTCCAGGGGTCAACGCCCCTGCGGCCCGGTCTGTGACCAGGCCTCATGTTGGACCAGAGCCTGATCAACCAGGCTGTTACTGCTGGCCGCACGCATTCCAACGTACGAACCACAGCCTGGCTGGTCAGGTACCGACTTTAGGTGCCTGTCCAGTGCCTGCTTGAAGACAGCCAGGGGTTTGTTGGTAATCCCCCTGATGTATGCTGGGAGGCAGTTAAACAATCTTGGGCCCCTGACACTTATTGTGTTGTCCCTCAACGTGCTAGTGGCACCCCTGCTTTTCATTGGGGGGATGTTACATCGCCTGCCGAGTCTTTTGCTTGCGTAGGGAGTGATTCTCGTGTGCAAATTTGGTACTAATCCCTCGAGAATTTTCCACGTGTATATAATAATGTATCTCTCCCGCCTGCGTTCTAGAGAGTGCAGGTTTAGGAACTTCAAGCGTTCCCAGTAATTGAGGTGGTTTATCGCAGTTATGCGTGCCGTGAAGGTTCTCTGCACATTTTCAATATCAGCAATTTCACCCACCTTGAAAGGTGCAGTTAGTGTGCAGCAATATTCCAGCCTAGATAGAACAAGCGATCTGTAAAGTGTCAACATGGGCTTGGCATCCCTGGTTATGAAGGTTCGCATTATGCATCCCGTCATTTTTTTAGCAGATGTGATTGCTACGGTGTTATGGTCCTTGAAGGTGAGATCCTCTGACATGATCACTCCCAGGTCTTTGACATTAGTTTTTCGGTCTATTGTGTGGTTGGAATTAGTTTTGTACTCCGATGAGATTTTAATTTCCTCACGTTTTCCGTATCTGAGTAATTTAAATTTCTCATCATTGAACTTCATATTTTTTCTGCAGCCCATTTAAAGATTTGGTTAATGTCTGCTTGGAGTCTTGCAGTGTCTTCAACGGTGGACACTGTCTTACAGATTCGGGTGTCATCTGCAAAGGAAGACACGGCACTGTGGCTTATATCCCTGTCTATGTCCGATATGAGGATGAGGAACAGGATGGGAGCGAGTACTGTGCCTTGTGGAACAGAGCTTTTCACAGTAGCTGCCTCAGACTTTACTCTGTTGACTACTACTCTTTGTGTTCTATTTGTTAGGAAATTATAGATCCATCTACCAACTTTTCCATGTTATTCCTTTATCACGCATTTTGTGTGCTATTACACCATGGTCACACTTGGCAAAGGCTTTTGCAAAGTCTGTGTATATAACATCTGCATTCTGTTTGTCTTCTAGAGCATCCAGGACCTTGTAGTGGTCCAGTAGTTGGGACAGACAGGAGCGACCTGCTCTAAACCCATGCTGCCCTGGGTTGTGCAATTGATGGGTATCAAGATGAGTGGTGATCTTGCTTCTTAGAACCCTTTCAAAATGTTTTATGATATGGGACGTTAGCGCTATTGGTCTGTAGTTCTTTGCTATTGCTTTACTGCCCCCTTTGTGGAGTGGGGCTATGTCTGTTGTTTTTAGTAACTGCGGGACGACCCCAGTGTCCATGCTCCCTCTCCATAGGATGTTAAAAGCACGTGATGGGGCTTCTTGCAGTTCTTGATGAACACCGAGTTCCATGAGTCTGGGCCTGGAGCGGAGTGCATGGGCATGTCATTTATTGCCTTTTCGAAGTCATTTGGCGTCAGGGTGATGTCAGATAGGCATGCGTCTGTTAAGTTCTGTGGCACTCTCATAAAAAATTCATTTAGGTCTTCGATTTTCAATCTGGTTAGCGGCTCGCTAAAAACTGAGTCATACTGGGACTTAAGTAACTCACTCATTTCCTTGCTGTCATCTGTGTAGGACCCATCCCGTTTAAGTAGGGGCCCAATACTGGTTGTTGTTCTCGACTTTGATTTTGCATAAGAAAAGAAATACTTTGGGTTTCTTTCAATTTCATTTATGGCTTTTAGATCTTTTCGCGTTTATTGATTCCTGTAAGATTCCTTTAGTTTTAATTCGATGTTTGCTATTTCTCTGACTAGTGTCTCCCTTCGTATTTCAGATATATTGGCCTCTTGTAGCCGCTCCGTTATTCTTTGCCTTCGCCTGTATAGGGAGCGCCTCTCTCTTTCTAGTTTGCATCTTTTCCTCCTCCTTTTCCTTAAGGGAATTTGCCTTGAGCAAACCTCAGGTGCCACAGAGTTAATTTGTTCTAGACATAGGTTAGGATCCGTGATGCTTAGGCTATCTTCCCAGTTTATATCATTTAGGACTTGGTTTACTTGGTCCCACCTTATGTTTTTGTTATTGAAGTTGAATTTGGAGAAGGCTCCCTCGCGGCTGATCACATTTTGTTGATCTGTGGCTCCCCACATGCATGTCTGGACCTCTATTATGTTGTGATCTGAGTATATTGTTTTTGATATGATGACATTTCGTATCAGATCATCATTGTTGGTGAAGATGAGGTCCAGCGTATTCTCTAATCTTGTGGGCTCTACTATTTGCTGGTTTAAGGTGAATTTGGTGCAGAGATTTAAATGTTCATGTGTGTGCGAGTTTTCATCTGAGCTGCCTCCTGGTGTTATCTCTGCTACCACATTGTTTGCAATGTTCCTCCATTTTAGGTGCCTTAGGTTGAAATCCCCCAGGAGCAAGATGTTGGGGGCAGGAGCTGGAAGATTTTTCAGACAGTGGTCAATTTTCCGAAGCTGTTCCTGGAATTGTTGGGACGTTGCATCCGGGGGATTGTATACAACAATTCTCGATCTTTATTGCTAATACTTCAACTACATCATTTGAGGCATTTAGTAGTTCTGAACAAATAAGTGACTCTGTGATATACATGCCAACCCCCTCTTTTTGCCTGTTCTGTTCACTCTGTCACACCTGTATAGGTTGTAGCCCGGGATCCATATTTCATTGTCCAAGTGATCTCTTATGTGGGTCTCTGTGAAAGCCGCAAACATATCATTTGACTCTGTAAGCAGTCCACGAATGTAAGGTATCTTGTTGTTTGTTGCTGGTTTTAGACCCTGTATATTTGCAAAGATGAATGTCGTTGGATTGGTGGTATTGGTGGTATGGAAGGGTGTCTTTTTTTCCTGGCACTAATAACTGTTGTATTGGAGTGGAGGCCATTGACTGTGATTCCACTCCAGAAATGATTGCAGTTGGTGTACAATTTCTGTCATTTCCTGCCAGAGTGTAAGAATTATAGGGGAAGAAGCCTGTTGAATATACCTGGTAAGGAATATGGTAGAGCTATTATTGAAAGAATTAAGAGTAAGACGGAGAGCAGGATTGCAGTGTTCAAGATTACGACACCACCTCCTTTATCAGCGGTGGTAACCCTGATGGTCGTGTCTTCTGCTAAAGCTTAAAGTGCAATGATATAACGTCGAGGTATGACTGGGGTGCTGTGTGTTGAGATGGCGACATTCTCATCATAACTCCCAGACGCTTTAACGTTCAAGCTCTCCAACACAAGCTCAACCAGGTCGAGCCATCAATCCAGTTTACACTAGAAGAAGAAGTCGACAACACTCTTCCTTTCCTTGATGTTCTTCTCTGCAAAGCTGACCATGAACTTCGTTTTAAAGTCTATCGAAAACCTACCAATCAACACGATCTTCTCCACTTCTACTCTCACCACGCGCACTCAGAATCTGCAGCAGTGAGTTCCTTGAAGAAGAATGCTCCCTCATTGAACAAGTTTTTTCCAAACTTCACTATCCTCGTCACTTCATTAGAGACTGCAGACGACGGGCATTAAACATCTTCAACACACCCAGAGAAGACACTGCTGAGTTGACTAAGAGATACATAGTCCTCCCCACCAACTCTATTTCCAAACACGTTTCCAACATTTTTTCCAATACCTCATTCCGAGTATCCACTTCCACATCCACCACCATCAAGGACATTACCAGTAACAGACAGGACAAGCTTCAATCCACTGCAGGGGTATACACAATCCCTTGTAATAGCTGCAGCAAATTATACGTCGGCGAAACATACAGAGACCTCCAAACACGTATTTCAGAACACCACTACGCAGTCAGATCTGACGACTCAAGGAATGCCTGTGTTCAACACCGAAATTCACACAACCATTTAGTCAACTACAGAAACTCAAGACTCATCGCCAGAGAAGGCAACACTCAATACCGAAGAATCCTAGAATCATTACTTATCTGCATATCCAACAACTTCAACCAGAACAACGGCTTCTACAGTGAAGACGTGTCTTGTGTACTCAGTGAAGACGTGTCTTGTGTACTTGAGTGAAGACGTGTCTTGTGTACTCTCTGTGGACTGAACCATCTTTACTCTGTGAAGACTTTTCTACTGTGCTTCCGTTCTTAGCTACCTGAGATTGGATGATGGCTTTCCTCGACTACGAGCAGCTATATCTCCAAATGAAGGCGGAATTAACGGAAGCTAGAAGAGAAATTCAACGTTTGAATGATATATGTAAGGATTATCCCCGGAACAATGTCGCCGATGATCAGACCAACGAATGGATGCTAGTCGGATCTGAAGGGACGAAGCTGAAGTTGAAGAAGGTCCAGGAGACAGCTGTGCAAACCAGCAACTCTTTTTCCTTGTTATCAGACGAATGTGAAGACATCCCAGCGAAGACTATCTCTACAAAGACCGTCGAGAACGTCATGCACACCGCCAGTCGAGGTAAGAACATTGTTTTAGTTGGGGACAGTCAGATTAAGTTTATGAATAGGGAATTTTGTCTTAAGGATAGGAATAGGAGGCAGAGGGTGTGTTATCCTGGGGCTGGAATAAAGGATATTGTTAGCCGTCTGGACGACATCATGAGAGGTAATGGGAGCAATCCTATTATCTGTCTCAGTGCTGGAGGCAACGATGTTGGCAGACGTAGGAGTGAGGACCTGACTAGCAGGTATAAGTCAGCAATAGACATAATTAGGAAGAAGGGTGGGAACCCTGTCATATGTGGTATTTTGCCAAGGAGAGGAGTTGGAAATAAATGGTTGTCCAGGGCAATTGGTGTCAATTGCTGGCTGGACAAATACTGTAAGGAAAATGCAGTAACATTCATTGACAACTGGGACCTCTTCTATGGCAGAAATAACATGTATGTCAGGGATGGGGTTCACTTATCTAGGTCTGGGGTGGGGGCACTGGCAACTGCAGTGGAGGGAGCTGTTAGGGCTTTAAACTAGAAAAAGTTAGAGGTATGGGTTATGGGGGAAAAACAGTGAAGTCCCAGTGTAGTAATGTTATGAATTTTAGGGGAACTAGTAATTGGCAGAATAAGGTGGATATTGGAGAGTCAGTGGCACTAGGTGACAAGGACAGCAATAGGTATAGTGGAGAAACAGAAATGAACAAGAAGAGTAAAGAGAAGGGAGGTTTTCTGAACATTTTTTATTCTAATAGTTGTAGTGCGAGAAATAAGATGGACGAATTGAGATTAGTTGCAAGTGCAAGTAATATTGATGTTTTTGCATTAACTGAGACGTGGTTTAATATGAAATATCGGGACATGCCTGCTGAATGTCACATTCAGGGTTTTAAATTGTTCCAAGTAGACAGAAGTATCGGGAAAGGGGGTGGGGTGGCACTCTATGTCCGTGATCATTTAAATTGTTGCATAAAAACGGGTATAAAGCTTGGGATCTTGATACAAACGAATTCTTCAACACGTGTCCAACCTTTGGACGAAGACCTACTTCGACTAGTGGATGGTACCACTATGACCCCGCCTCCTCCTTCTTCACCTCACCTGATTACAGCATATAAGCCACCTCTAGGGTCTTGTGCTGCACTTCCAACAAGATTGATGGACTGAACACATCGACTCCAGGCCGAGGGACTGATTACCTCAAACTCCTCCTCTCCTTACACTTTTCTACTTTGTATTGGACTGATGAAGCCACTGTGTTGCGAAACGTTTCCTCAATAAAGGTACCTAAGTGTTGCAAATGTGTCTAATTTATAACTTGTCGGTTCTCTGAACCATTCATCTACATCCTGTCTGACACAGCAACAGCTTGGGATCTTGATACAAACGAATTCTTCAACACTTGTCCAACCTTTGGACGAAGTTCTACTTCGACTAGTGGATGGTACTACTATGACCCCGCCTCCTCCTGCTTCACCTCACCTTATTACAGCATATAAGCCACCTCTACGGTCTTGTGCTGCACTTCCAAAAAGATTGGACTGAACACATCGACTCCAGGCCGAGGGACTGATTACCTCAAACTCCTCCTCTCCTTACACTTTTCTACTTTGTATTGAACTGATGAAGCCACTGTGTGGCGAAACGTTTCCTCAATAAAGATACCCAAGTGTTGCAAATGTGTCTAATTTACAACTGTGACAGAACCTACAAGGGGAAATAACCTACTATACTTGGTTCTGGCAAACAAGGAATCTCCTGTTAATAATTTAGAAATTACAGACGAACTCGGCACAAGTGAATTACCTTTAGCATTGAATAGATGTATGATAGTAGGGATAATTTAGTAACAGTCCCAGACTCTCGCTTAGCAGATTATAATGGGCTTAGAGAACACTTATCAACTGTGGACTGGGGTAAGGAAGAGAGCTATCAATATGACAGCTTTCTTAACACTATACAGGCAGCCAAAGAACATTTATCACATTTAAAGAAATTAGATCAAGTAGAAATGACCCAAAATGGATGAATAATAGGCTCAAATATCTTTTAGGGCAGAAGAAAGGAATTTATAGGCGCATAAATAGAGGTGAGGGTCATCATATAAATCAGTAAACTGACATTAAGAGGGACGTTAAAAAGGGTATAAAAAAAGCTAAACGGGACTATGAAATTAAAGTTGCTAGGGAGTCAAAAACTAACACAAAAAGTTTTTTCCAGGTTTATAGAACAAAAGTTAGGGATAAGATAGGTTCCCTTAAAAATAACTCTGGGCATCTTACTGACAAGGAGAATGATATGTGGGGGAAAAGTGTTGTCATGGATCGAGTCATAGCTCACCAATATGAAGCAGAGGGTGTGCATCAATGGGGTTAAATCTGAGTGGGGATCTGTAACAAGTGGCGTTCCTCAGGGATCGGTTTTGGGCCCGTCGTTGTTTATAATATATATAAATGACCTTGACGAGGGAATTACTAGTGATATGAGCAAATTCGCTGATGACACTAAGATAGGTAGGATAATCGATTCAGACGTAGATGTCAGGGAACTACAGGAGGATTTAGACAAACTCAATTCCTGGTCAAAAAAATAGCAGATGCAGTTCAATGTAGATAAATGCAAAGTTCTAAAGCTCGGTAATGTTCATAACCCTAGCACCTACCAGCTTAATAATGTTGAACTCAGCCGTACAGAATGTGAAAAGGATTTGGGGGTTATGGTAAGCAGCAACCACAAAATAAGTCAGCAATGCCTAAGCGTAAGAAATAAAGCAAATAGATTACTGGGAAATAGATCACCTAGATTACGCAGCTCAGTTTTGGTCTCCATATTACAGAATGGACATAAATTCCTTAGAAAACATTCAGCGTAGAATGACTAAATTAATACATAGCATTAGAAATCTTCCTTACGAAGAAAGATTGAAGACCCTTAAATTACATTCACTTGTAAGACGTAGAATGAGGGGAGACATGATCGAGGTATACAAGTGGAAAATGGGTATTAACAAAGGGGATATAAATAAGGTCTTGAAGATATCTCTCCAAGAGAGAACCCGCAATAATGGATTCAAGTTAGATAAGTTTAGATTTAGAAAGGATATAGGAAAGTATTGGTTTGGAAATAGGGTAGTTGATGAGTGGAACAGTCTGCCTAGTAGGGTTATTGAAGCTAGGACCTTGGGTAGTTTCTAATTTAGGTTGGGTAAATTCATGAGTGAGAGGGGTTGGATTTGAGTGGGACTCGCGCATGAGTGGGTAGAATTGTCAAAGCTTATTTCTTGGGTAGCATTAAAAATTGGGTTGAGCAAATATTCTGTTAGTTTAGATTTAGAAAGGATATAGGAAAGTATTGGTTTGAATGGAAGTTTCATAGTAGGAATAACTCAGTAACGGTCCCAGATTTTCGCTTAGCAGATTACAATGGACTTAGAGAACACTTATCATCTGTGGACTGGGGTAATGAAGAGAGCTATCAATATGACAGTTTTCTGAACACTATACATGCTGCCCAAAAAACATTTATCCCATTTAAAGAAATTAGATCGAATAGAAATGACCCAAAATGGATGAATAATAGGCTCAAATATCTTTTAGGGCAGAAGAAAGGAATTTATAGGCGTATCAAAAGAGGTGAGGGTCATCTTACGAATCAGTATATTGACATTAAAAGGGGATAAGAAAAGCTAAGCTGGACTACGAAATTAAACTTGCTAGGGATTCGAAAACTAACCCAAAAAGTTTTTTCCAGGTGTATAGAACAAAAGTTAGAGATAAGATAGGTCCCCTTAAAAATAATTATGGGTATCTTACTGACAAAGAGAATGAAATGTGCTCTATTTTTAATAATTATTTTCTCTCGGTTTTCACTCAGGAAGACACTAATAATATCCCAAGAATTAAGTATTTTAGTGGGTCTGAAGAAGATAAATTATGTAGTATCACAGTCACTAGCGAAATGGTTATCAAACAGATAGACCGTTTGAAGCAAAATAAATCGCCAGGCCCTGATGAGCTTTTTTCAAGGGTTCTTAACGAATGCAAAATTGAACTCTGTGAACCCTTAACTAACATTTTTAACCTATCTCTTCAAACAGGTGTAGTGTCTGATACGTGGAAGATGGCTAATGTAATTCCTATTTTTAAAGCAGGGGACAAGTCGTTACCATCAAATTACCGCCCAATAAGTCTAACTTCAATTGTAGGCAAATTATTAGAGTCGATTATAGCTGATAACATAAGAAGCCATCTCGATAGGCATAATTTGATTAATGATACTCAACATGGATTCACCAGGGGCCGTTCCTGCCTAACTAATTTATTAACTTTTTTCAGTAAGGCTTTTGAGGCAGTTGATTATGATAAAGAATTCGATATTGTTTATTTGGATTTTAGTAAGGCTTTTGATAGAGTACCACATCAGAGACTGTTAAAGAAAGTGGCTGCTCACGGCATTGGAGGAAAAGTGTTTTCATGGATCGAGTCATGGCTCTGGACAGATATTCATTTCCAACACCCCTTCTTGGCAAAATGCCACATATAACAGGGCTCCCTCCCTTCTTCCTAATGATGTCTATTGCTGCCTTATACCTACTAACTAAATCCTCACTTCTACGCTTGGATACATCATTGCCTCCAGCACTGAGGCAGATAATAGGATTGATCCTATTACCATGCATGATGTTGTCAAGCCGGCTAACAATGTCTTCCATCCCAGCCCCAGGAAAGCAAACCCTCTGTCTCCTACTCCTATCTGTCAAGCAGAAGGCCCTATCCATATATCTAACTTGGCTATCCCCAACAACAACAATGTTTTTACCTTCCTTGGTACAGTTCGTCGTGACGTTCCCAGTAGTCGACTCACATTCGTCTGGTAGCACAGAAAAGGAGTTCGAAGTTTCCACAGCAGTCTCTTTCTTCTTCGTCGTTACTACCTCTCCATTCGTCTTCTTGATCTTCAACTTCGTCCCATGCTGTCCGGCCACTGCCCAGGTTCCCTTCTTGACCTGAGGACTCACAACAGGAGGACTACTACGAATCCTCTTGTTTTCCTCCGTCAATCGCCGTATCTCAAGCTTCGCTACCCTCAATTCCTCCTTCAGCTGCTGGTAAAGTTGTTCAATAGGGGGCATCTTGATTCAGTCCACAGGGAGTACACTAGACACGTCTTCACTGAGCTAAGAACAGGTCACCACAATACAAAAAAGAAAGTAGTAATAAAAGGAGGAGTTTGAGGTAATCAGTCCCTCGGCCTGGAGTCGATGTGTTCAGTCCATCAATCTTGAAGTAAATACAACATAAGGCAAATAGAAGTTGCTTATATACTGTAGACAGGTGAGATGAAGCAGGAGGAGGCAGGTCATAGTGGTATCAACCACTAGTCGAAGTAAGTCCTTGTCCAAAGGTTTGGACAAATGTTGAAGAATCCCTTTGTATCAAGATCCCAAGAAGTTGCTGTGTCAGACAGGATGTAGATGAATGGTTCAGAGAACCGACAAGTTGTTAAATTAGACACATATGCAACACTTGGGTATCTTTATTGAGAAAACGTTTCGCCACACAGTGGCTTCATCAGTCAATACAAAAGAAAGTAGTAATAAAGGAGGTTTGAGGTAATCAGTCCCTCGGCCTGGAGTCGATGTGTTCAGTCCATCAATCTTGAAGTAAATACAACATAAGGCAAATAGAAGTTGCTTATATACTGTAGACAGGTGAGATGAAGCAGGAGGAGGCAGGTCATAGTGGTATCAACCACTAGTCGAAGTAAGTCCTTGTCCAAAGGTTTGGACAAATGTTGAAGAATCCCTTTGTATCAAGATCCCAAGAAGTTGCTGTGTCAGACAGGATGTAGATGAATGGTTCAGAGAACCGACAGTTGTTAAATTAGCACATATGCAACACTTGGGTATCTTTATTGAAAACGTTTCGCCACACAGTGGCTTCATCAGTCCAATACAAAAAAGTCTGTCTAAAGTATATAAGCAACTTCTATTTGCCTTATGTTGTATTTACTTCAAGATTGATGGACTGAACACATCGACTCCAGGCCGAGGGACTGATTACCTCAAACTCCTCCTTTTATTACTACTTTCTTTTTGTATTGACTGATGAAGCCACTGTGTGGCGAAACGTTTCTCAATAAAGATACCCAAGTGTTGCATATGTGTCTAATTTAACAACTTGTCGGTTCTCTGAACCATTCATCTACATCCTGTCTGACACAGCAACTTCTTGGGATCTTGATACAAAGGATTCTTCAACATTTGTCCAAACCTTGGACAAGGACTTACTTCGACTAGTGGTTGATACCACTATGACCTGCCTCCTCCTGCTTCATCTCACCTGTCTACAGTATATAAGCAACTTCTATTTGCCTTATGTTGTATTTACTTCAAGATTGATGGACTGAACACATCGACTCCAGGCCGAGGGACTGATTACCTCAAACTCCTTTATTACTATCTTTTTGTATTGACTGATGAAGCCACTGTGTGGCGAAACGTTTCTCAATAAAGATACCCAAGTGTTGCATATGTGTCTAATTTAACAAGTTAAATAACGTAGAACTTAGCCTTACAGATTGCGAGAAGGACTTGGGGGTGATGGTAAGCAGCAACCTTAAACCAAGACAGCAATGCCTAAGCGTACGTAATAAGGCAAATAGATTACTGGGATTTATATCAAGAAGTGTTAGCAACAGAAGTCCAGAGGTTATATTACAGCGTTATACATCATTATTAAGGCCTCACCTAGATTACGCAGCTCAGTTCTGGTCTCCATATTACAGAATGGACATAAATTCGTTAGAAAACATTCAGCGTAGAATGACTAAATTAATACATAGCATTAGAAATCTTCCTTACGAAGAAAGATTGAAGACCCTAAAATTACATTCACTTGTAAGACGTAGAATGAGGGAGACATGATCGAGGATACAAGTGGAAAATGGGTATTAAAAAGGGATATAAATAAGGTCTTGAGGATATCTCTCAAGAGAACCGCAATAATGGATTCAAGTTAGATAAGTTTAGATTTAGAAAGGATATAGGAAAGTATTGGTTTGGAAATAGGGTGTTGATGAGTGGAACAGTCTGCCTAGTAGGGTTATTGAAGCTAGGACCTTGGTAGTTTGAAATTTAGGTTGGATAAATTCATGAGTGAGAGGGTTGGATTGAGTGGGACTCGCGCATGAGTGGGTAGAATTGTCAAAGCTTATTTCTTGGGTAGCATTGAAAATTGGGTTGAGCAAATATTCTGTTAGTGGGACGGATTGTGAAGGACCTGCCTAGTATGGGCCAACAGGCCTGCTGCAGTGTTCCTCCTTTCTTATGTTCTTATGTTAAGGACCTGCCTAGTATGGGCCAACAGGCATGCTGCAGTGTTCCTCCTTTCTTATGTTCTTATAAGAACATAAGAACATAAGAAAGGAGGAACACTGCAGCAGGCCTGTTGGCCCATTCTAGGCAGATCCTTCACATTCCATCCCACTAACAGAATATTTGTTCAACCTAATTTTCAATTCTACCAAGAAATAAGCTTTGATAATTTTATTTACTCATGTGCAATTCCCACTCAAATCCAACCCCTTTCACTCATGAATTTATCCAACCTAAATTTAAAACTACCCAAGGTCCTTGCTTCAATAACCCTACTAGGCAGACTGTTCCACTCATCAACTACCCTATTTCCAAACCAATACTTTCCTATATCCTTTCTAAATCTAAACTTATCTAACTTGAATCCATTATTGCGGGTTCTCTCTTGTAGAGATACCCTCAAGACCTTATTTATATCCCCTTTGTTAATACCCATTTTCCACTTGTATACCTCGATCATGTCTCCCCTCATTCTACGTCTTACAAGTGAATGTAATTTAAGGGTCTTCAATCTTTCTTCGTAAGGAAGATTTCTAATGGAAATAAATGGTATAAAATACCGACACAATGGAAAAATAAACACATAAGCAGTATAATGTGATCCTTTATTGACAACGTTTCGCCCACGCAGTGGGCTTTATCGAGTCACAGAAAGATCTACCTGGAAAATGAGCAACATGGAGATATATATAGGGTACAGTCAGGTGGAGAATGCTGGGTCAGGTGGAGAAAGCTGCATGTCAAAGTCTTAAAAGTAGTGTGATAGTTAAAAACATTGTGTGACTTAAAGGCTTCTACAACATAGCTGAACCTATTGCCAAGAATGGTACACTGCAGGTCCTTTAAGTCACACAATGTTTTTAACTATCACACTACTTTTAAGACTGTGACATGCAGCTTTCTCCACCTGACCCAGCATTCTCCACCTGACTGTACCCTATATATATCTCCATGTTGCTCATTTTCCAGGTAGATCTGTCTGTGACTCGATAAAGCCCACTGCGTGGGCGAAACGTTGTCAATAAAGGATCACATTATACTGCTTATGTGTTTATTTTTCCAAGATTTCTAATGCTATGTATTAATTTAGTCATTCTACGCTGAATGTTTTCTAACGAATTTATGTCCATTCTGTAATATGGAGACCAGAACTGAGCTGCGTAATCTAGGTGAGGCCTTACTAATGATATATAAAGCTGTAATATAACCTCTGGACTTCTGTTGCTAACACTTCTTGATATAAATCCCAGTAATCTATTTGCCTTATTACGTACGCTTAGGCATTGCTGTCTTGGTTTAAGGTTGCTGCTTACCATCACCCCCAAGTCCTTCTCGCAATCTGTATGGCTAAGTTCTACGTTATTTAACTTATAAGTGCTTGGGTTATGGACACTCCCGAGCTTTAGAACTTTGCATTTATCTACATTGAACTGCATCTGCCATTTTTCTGACCAGGAATTGAGTTTGTCTAAATCCTCCTGTAGTTCACTGACATCTACGTCTGAATCGATTATCCTACCTATCTTCGTGTCATCAGCGAATTTGCTCATATCACTAGAAATTCCCTCGTCAAGGTCATTTATATATATTATAAATAACAACGGGCCCAAAACCGATCCCTGAGGAACGCCACATGTTACAGATCCCACTCCGATTTAACCCCATTTATGCACACCCTCTGCTTCCTATTGGTAAGCCATGACTCGGTCCATGACAACACTTTTCCCCCAATGCCATGAGCAGCCACTTTCTTTAACAGTCTCTGATGTGGTACTCTATCAAAAGCCTTACTAAAATCCAAATAAACAATATCGAATTCTTTATCATTATCAACTGCCTCAAAAGCCTTACTGAAAAAAGTTAATAAATTAGTTAGGCAGGAACGGCCACTGGTGAATCCATGCTGAGTATCATTAATCAAATTATGCCTATCGAGATGGCTTCTTATGTTATCAGCTATAATCGACTCTAGTAATTTGCCTACAATTGATGTTAGACTTATTGGGCGGTAATTTGATGGTAACGACTTGTCCCCTGCTTTAAAAATAGGAATTACATTAGCCATCTTCCACGTATCCGGCACTACACCTGTTTGAAGAGATAGGTTAAAAATGTTAGTTAAGGGTTCACAGAGTTATATTTTGTATTCCTTAAGAACCCTTGAAAAAAGCTCATCAGGGCCTGGCGATTAATTTTGCTTCAAACGGTCTATCTGTTTGGTAACCTTTTCGCTAGTGACTGTGATACTACATAATTTATCTTCTTCAGGCCCACTAAAATACCTAATTCTTGGGATATTATTAGTGTCTTCCTGAGTGAAAACCGAGAGAAAATAATTATTAAAAATAGAGCACATTTCATTCTCTTTGTCAGTAAGATACCCATAATTATTTTTAAGGGGACCTATCTTATCTCTAACTTTTGTTCTATACACCTGGAATAAACTTTTTGGGTTAGTTTTCGAATCCCTAGCAACTTTAATTTCGTAGTCCCGTTTAGCTTTTCTTATCCCCTTTTTAACGTCCCTCTTAATGTCAATATACTGACTCATAAGATGACCCTCACCTCTTTTGATACGCCTATAAATTCCTTTCTTCTGCCCTAAAAGATATTTGAGCCTATTATTCATCCATTTTGGGTCATTTCTATTCGATCTAATTTCTTTATATGGGATAAATGTTATTTGGGCAGCATGTATAGTGTTCAGAAAACTGTCATATTGATAGCTCTCTTCATTACCCCAGTCCACAGATGATAAGTGTTCTCTAAGTCCATTGTAATCTGCTAAGCGAAAATCTGGGACCGTTACTGAGTTATTCGTACTATGAAACTTCCATTCAATGCCAAAGGTAATTGATTTGTGGTCGCTTGCGCCGAGTTCCTCTGTAATTTCTAAATTATTAACAAGGGTTTCCTTGTTTGCCAGAACTAAGTCAAGCAGGTTATTTCCCTTGTAGGTTCTGTCACAAACTGCTTCAAAAACAATCTTGAACTACTTCTAAGAAGTCGTTAGATTCTAAATTCCCAGTCAAAAAATTCCAATCAATTTGAATAAAGTTGAAGTCACCCAGAATAACTACGTTATCGTGCATTGTGGCCTTAACAATTTCCTCCCATAGTAGTCCCCCTTGGTCCCTATCTAAGTTTGGGGGACGGTATATCACACCTAAAATCAATTTTTCATGCCCCTCTGAAAATTCTATCCAGACAGACTCTGTATGTGTTATTTCAGACTTTATTCCCTTTTTATGCAACAGTTAAAGCGATCTCGGACATACAGTGCCACTCCACCCCTTCCCGAAACTTCTGTCTACTTGGAACAATTTAAAACCCTGTATATGACATTCAGCAGGCATGTCCCTATTTTCGTATTGAACCACGTCTCAGTTATGGCAAATACATCAATGTTACCTGCACTTGCAACTAATCTCAAATCGTCCATCTTATTCCTAGCACTACGACTATTTGTATAATACACTTTTAAAGACCCTCCTTTCTCTTTACCCTTCCTTCTCCATTCTGTTTTACCACTATACCTATTACTGTCCTTGTTATTGTTAAGATTTTTATATCAAAGCCTAGATCTATATTTCGACATTCAGTATTTTCCATTTCTAAACCCATACCTCTAACTAATCCTAGTTTAAAGTCTAACAACACCCTCAACTGAGCTAGCAAGAAAATCCACACCTGCCCCATAAGTGAACCCCATCCCTGGCATACATGTCATTTCGGCCATAGAAGTGGTCCCAGTTGCAAATGAATGGTACTGCATTATCCTTACAGTGTTTGTCCAGCCAGCAATTGACACCAATTGCCCTGGACAGCCATTCATCTCCAACTCCTCTCCTTGGCAAAATACCAATATGACAGGGTTCCCACCTTCTTCCTAATTATGTCTATTGCTGACCTATACCTGCTAGTCAGGTCCTCACTCCTACGTCTGCCAACATCGTTGCCTCCAGCACTGAGACAGATAATAGGATTGCTCCCATTACCTCTCATGATATCGTCCAGACGGCTAACAATATCCTCCATCCCAGCCCCAGGAAAGCAAACCCTCTGTCTCCTACTTCTCTCTTTCAAGCAGAAGGCCCTATCCATATACCTAATTTGACTATCCCCAACAAGAACAATGTTTTTACCTTCCTTGGTGTCGTTCGTGATGTTCCCTGTAGTCGACTCACATTCATCGGGTAACACGGAGAATCGGTTCGATGTTTCCACAACATTCTCCTGGGTCTTCGTTGTTTCTACCTCTCCATCCATCTTCTTGATCTTTAACTTTGTCACAAGCATTCCAGCCACTGTCCAGGTTCCTTTCTTGGCGAGGATTCTCAACAGGAGGATTACTACGAATCCTCTTGTTTTCCTCAGTCAGTCGCTGTATCTCAAGCTTAGCTACCCTCAGTTCTTCCTTCAGCTGCTGGTAGAGTAGCTCAAGAGAGGACATCTTGTTCAGATTCACAGAGAGCACACAAGACACGTCTTCCTGAGTGAAAACCGAGAGAAAACAATTATTAAAAATAGAGCACATTTCATTCTCTTTGTCAGTAAGATACATAAGAACATAAGAATGGAGGAACACTGCAGAAGGCCTACTGGCCCATACAAAGCAGGTCCTTATCAAAACCACCACTACCTAAGAATTTATTCCCGTACTCACGACACCAATCAAACCCAGCCCCTCCCACTCATATATTTGTCCAATCTCTTTTTAAAGCCACCCAAGGTCCTAGCCTCTATCACCCTACTCGGGAGATTGTTCCACGCATCTACAACTCTGTTCGAAAACCAGTACTTGCCTATGTCCTTTCTAAATCTAAATTTATCCAATTTAAATCCGTTATTTCTGGTTCTTACTTGGTTCGATATCCTCAGTATTTTATTAATATCTCCTTTGTTTATGCCCATCATCCACTTGTACACCTCGATGATATCTTCCCTCATTCTACGTCTCTCCAGAGAGTGGAGATTCAACGCTCTAAGTATATCTTCATACGGGAGATTTCTTATACTGTAAATCATTTTAGTCATTCTTCTTTGTATGTTTTCCAATGAATCTATATCCATCCTGTAGTAAGGAGACCAAAACTGAGCTGCATAATCCAAATGAGGTCTCACTAGTGATGTATAGAGCTGTACAATAACTTTTGGACTTCTGTTGCTTATACTTCTTGAAATAAATCCTTGTAATCTGTTAGCCTTATTGCGCACACTTAGGCACTGTTGTCTTGGCTTTAGATTCCTGCTTACCATGACTCCCAAGTCTTTTTCACATTCTGTTTGATCAAGCTCAACTTCACCTAGTTTATAAATTCGAGGGATATTTTCATTACCAACGACTAGCACCTTACACTTGTCCACATTGAACTTCATAAGAACATAAGAACATAAGAAAGGAGGAACACTGCAGCAGGCCTGTTGGCCCATACTAGGCAGGTCCTACACAATCCATCCCACTAACAGAATATTTGCTCAACCCAATCTTCAATGCTACCCAAGAAATAAGCTTTGATAATTATATTTACTCATGTGCGAGTCCCACTCAAATCCAACCCCTCTCACTCATGAATTTATCCAACCTAAATTTGAAACTACCCAACGTCCTAGCTTCAATAACCCTACTAGGCAGACTGTTCCACTCATCAACTACCCTATTTCCAAACCAATAGAAATAAATGGTATAAAATACCGACACAATGGAAAAATAAACACATAAGCAGTATAATGTGATCCTTTATTGACAACGTTTCGCCCACGCAGTGGGCTTTATCGAGTCACAGACAGATCTACCTGGAAAATGAGCAACATGGAGATATATATAGGGTACAGTCAGGTGGAGAATGCTGGGTCAGGTGGAGAAAGCTGCATGTGAGTCTTAAAAGTAGTGTGATAGTTAAAAACATAGTGTGACTTAAAGGACCTGCAGTGTACCATTCTTGAGTTCTAGGTGGGATAGCGTTGAAGAAGTTTCTTGGCAATAGGTTCAGCTATGTTGTAGAAGCCGTTGTTCTGGTTGAAGTTGTTGGATATACAGATGAGTGATGATTCTAGGATTCTTCGGTATTGCGTGTTGTCTTCTCTGGCGATGAGTCTTGCGTTTCTGTAGTTGATTAAATGGTTGTGTAAATTTCGGTGTTGAACACAGGCATTTCTTGAGTCGTCAGATCTGCCTGCGTACTGGTGTTCTGAAATGCGTGTTTGGCGAAACATCCAGAGACCTACGTTGCATGGCACGCTCCCTGACATGCTCTGGGTGCTTGCGGAAGGAGAGTCGGCTGTCAATCCATATACCAAGATATTGGTAATTGCTGACCCAGTCCAGGTTGATGTCTGAGATCTTAAGCCTGGTATCAGGCACCTTGGCACGAAAGATCATGGCCTTGGACTTTTCCGCCGAGATCTTGAGGCCAAGGCGACGGCAGGTGGTATCTAGCAGGCTGAGGTCGCGTTGGGCTTTGCGCAACAGTCCGGGCTTCCCGATGACAATGAGTGCCAGGTCATCAGCGTAGCTGAGCAGTCGGGTGCCTGCTGAGAACGTCAGCTGCACCAGCTCATGCATCAGCACGTTGAAGAGAGTTGGGCTGAGGACTCCGCCCTGCGGGGTGCCATTTTCCAAGGTCCTGAGGGCAGAAGCCTGCCCCTGGAAGCGTACCCGCGCCTGCCGGCCCTGTAGGTATGAGCCGACCCAGGCAAGCAGCTTGCCCCTCACTCCTCTGCGCGCCAGCAGGTCGAGGATGGCCGGTGCACTGGCCAGCTCGAAGGCCTTCTCAAGGTCGAGAAAGATGACAATCTTCGGCCTCTTGTCAGACTCAATGCTGGCCATGAGGGTGGTGACGCTCTCAGATGTGCCCACTCCCCGTGTGAAGCCGTAGATGTGTTGGTGCTCCGGACCAAGCTTCCATCTTAGGCGCTCCAACACCATCCTCTCTGCAACCTTGGATAGACAGCTGGTGAGGGAAATGGGCCGCATGTTGCCTGGATCCCTGGGCTTGGGGATCGGCAGGATGTTGGCTTCCTTCCATGCGGTGGGAAGTCGCCCGACCCTCCAGGTACGGTTGATGACTTCCAGGAGGGCGTCATGCCCGTGAGGGCCTGCCTTTGAGATCATACTGTAGGTGATTCCGTCCTGCCCGGGGGCCGTGTCCCGTGAAGTCTTGAAGGCAGCTTGCAGCTCCCGACTGGTGAACTCGACGTCGGTGTCGTCTTGTGCCTGGGATGCCTCTAGAATCCTGGCAGTCCTACCAGGGAGGAGGGTGGCCTGGAGGTCCTGGATGTCCTGGGGTAGGCGGGCTGTGGCTGCCCTGGATGTGAAGAGTACCACCAGCCTCTCTGCCTCCCCAACCGGGTCATGATGAGCACGCACAGCGCCTCTGCGCTTTCCAGTAGCTATGCTGATCTTCTTCCAGATCTCAGACAGGGTAGAGTAGTGGCTGAAGGAAGCACACCACTCAAACCACTTTGCCAGACGTGTCCTGTGGGAGATGTGGCGTGTGTGCCGCACCACCTCTCGCAGAAGCCTGAGGGACTCAGCCGTGGGGTTGCGTCGGTGTAACCTACGGGCACGATTGACGCGGTGGTTTTGTTCTTTGACTGCCTCGTCATAGAACCACCAATCACGCTTGGGCGTTCCCCCGACCCTTGTGAGTGGTATTGCCGCCTCGGCTGCTCGAGAGAAAGCTGCTTGGAGGCTCTGGGTAGCCTCATCTGGGTCGTCAGAGAGATCAGTCTCCTCCCACCACTGCTGGATGACGTCCTGGAAGCACTGCCAGTCAGCCTTCTTAGTGTTCCACCGTGGAGGTGGGGAGTACGGAGGGTGTCTTGAGAGCGACAGAGTGGTGACGATTGCAAAATGGTCGCTGGTGAGAAGAGGGTGGATTTCCCAACTGGCTCCTGGAAGTAGCATCCGGGAGAGGAGCGTGACGTCCAGTCGGTTGCCATAGTGGTGAGTCGGCTCTCCTGTGTTGAGGAGGGCGATCTCGGGAACATCCTCCAGCACTGCTCCCAGGTGCCTGCCTGTCTCATTTGTGGGAGTGACTGAGCGCAGTAGCTCATGGTGGGCATTGATATCCCCTGCCACCAGAACGCCATGGCTGGGCGACACAGCGAGAGCTGCAACTTCGGAGAGGTCGAGGGTGACTCTCGGGTTCCGGTACACATTATAGATCGTTAGTGGCCCGGCCGGTAGGTGCAGAGTGACAGCTTGCACCTCAACCCCTTCGCCACAGTTGATGGAGTGGCTGACGATTGAGTGGGGAATGGAGTTCCTCACGTAGACTGCCATGCCCCTGGCGGGAACTCCAGCTCGCTGTAGGTAGGCCGAGAATCCCGGTATGCGTGGCTGCGGGTTCGGCGGCGGGTTCACTAAGGTCTCCTGGAGCAGGAAAACGTCGATTGCCTCCTGGACTGCCATTTCGACGACGAGGTGGATTTTCTGTCGCAGACCGCAGATGTTCCACTGTAGAATTTTTAAGGGCTGGAGAGCGACCCGTCGGACTCCATCCACTCCTGCTCGTCCATGGACTCCCTCGATGGAGTCATCATTTCCTGTCTCCTCTTGATTGTGGACTCGAAGACCCTGCCGAGATGTTCCTGCAATTTTGCTGACGACTTCGGGTCCAGCAGAACCAAGCTGAAAAGGGTGCCTAGGAGCTCTCTGCAGTTCTCCCGGTCCACCATAGACGGGAGCAGGTTTGAAATGCACTCCGTGATGATCATGATCATCGAGGTGAAGCTGGCATTCTTGTAGTCCGGTTCCCCATCGCTCAGGGTCGAGGCGGCTGCTGGTGTCTCGATTGGGCTCTGGGGCTGCTGTTCTGTATCCACCGTTGACTGAGTTGCTGCTGTGTAGGCCTGCACTGCTCTCTGGGCGATCTGGCTGGCCCGTGAAGGTTTTCGTTCTTTGCTCACGGGGACGTCTTGACTTTGCATTGGGGGGCTCCACTGGTGGGTCGGCGGGGTCTGATGCGCAGCATCCCTGAGCCGGGCTTTGTTCGTCCCACGATTCTGCTTTCTCTGAGGCTTTGGCGCTTGTCCAGGTCGTTGGCCACCCTGGTTCGTGCCGGGAGCTGTACCTTGTCCTGTCTGGCAGGAGCCCAGCATTGAGAACTCGGTGTTGTAGGTCGTGGGCTGGCTCTGGGAAGCTGTGATGTGTGTCCCTGGTGGCCGCTGCTGAGTGTTCCATGGGTTGGTCGTCGACCCTGTCTGTTGCTGCTGGGGGCCCCGAGTGTTGGGCTTTGCTGTGGTCGTCGTAGGGGCGTGCCGCTGCCGTATCTGTTGCCACCGCTGCGTTATAGCAGGACAGCTCCGATTCCAGGCGTGGTGCCTCTTCCCACAATTGACACATCTGGGCTCTGGGCGTTGAATCTCGGGGTTGTTCTGCCTGAGCAGGGCTATGCAGTCCCTGGAGTCGTGCTGCTTGCTGCAGACCCCGCACTTTTTCACATGCTGGCAGGTGGCTGCAATGTGGTTGAATCCCTGGCAATTGTAGCACTGGAGCGGGCCATCTATGTAGGCCCGGGTCTTGAATTTCCCCCACATTCCTAGGTGTATGTGGGCAGGAAGGGGCCCCCTGTGGTGGATCAATACGCTCCGAGTCGGTGCCTTGTTGATTCCCGTAGTTAGTCTTTCGGCCTTGGATATGTTGGGCACTTCGAGGAAGCGCTCTGCTGGGATGGGCAAAGGGACGTGCTCGACAACCCCCTTGCTCACCTTGTTCTGGGCAAAGAGCTCCCTTATCCCTGGGTTCTGAGAAGCTATGGTCTTGATCCTGACGTATGTATCCTCGTCCCGAGGCTTGGCCAGGATCTCTCCCCTGAGCGTGATCTCGCAGCTGAGCTTGCTGGAGGGGACTGCTGTCTCCAACTCCCTCACCATCTCGTAGGTGGGGAATATAAACCTGTTGAAGGAACTGGCTGTCTCAGCGCGACCAGACCGGTTCCTTCCCCTGACCACCAGGGTAAACTCCCCAGCCCCATCTGAGGCAGGATCCTCCAGGCTGGGATCCTGAGCAGGCCCCGGCACCGTTGTCTGGACCGATGGGGAGTTCAGCTCTATGGCAGTATCCCCGCCACTCGGTTGATCCTTGACCTTCTTGGGGAGGGCTTGAACCTCCTCCAAGGTGCCCTGAGAGTCGTTGTTCCATGAGTAGCGCCTTTTAGTGTTGAGTCCTTGGACTGGTATGGTTCATCTGTGCTGTGTTGTGTATCACTAAGACGATGATGTTCACTTACCATCCACCCCTGGAAAATGAGTAACATGAAGATATATATAGGGTATAGTTAGGTGGAGAATGCTGGGTCAGGTGGAGAAAGCTGCATGTGACAGTCTTAAAAGTAGTGTGATAGTTGAAAATAAATGGTATAAAATACCGACACAATGGAAAAATAAACACATAAGCAGTATAATGTGATCCTTTATTGACAACGTTTGCCCACGCAGTGCTTTATCGAAGTCACAGACAGATCTGTCTGTGACTCGATAAGCGCACTGCGTGGGCAACGTGTCAAAAGGATCACATTATACTGCTTATGTGTTTATTTTCCAGTGTGATAGTTAAAAACATTGTGTGACTTAAAGGACCCGCAGTGTACCATTCTTGAGTTCTAGGTGGGATAGCGTTGAAGAATTTTCTTGGCAATAGGTTCAGCTATGTTGTAGAAGCCTATTGAACCTATTGCCAAGAAACTTCTTCAACGCTATCCCACCTAGAACTCAAGAATGGTACACTGCGGGGTCCTTTAAGTCACACAATGTTTTTAACTATCACACTACTTTTAAGACTGTCACATGCAGCTTTCTCCACCTGACCCAGCATTCTCCACCTAACTATACCCTATATATATCTTCATGTTACAAATTTTCCAGGTAGATCTGTCTGTGACTCGATAAAGCCCACTGCGTGGGCGAAACGTTGTCAATAAAGGATCACATTATACTGCTTATATGTTTATTTTTCCATTGTGTCGGTATTTTATACCATTTATTTCCATTGTCTAAATCTTCCTGAAGTTCTATGACATCTATGTTTGAATCAATTATCCTACCTATCTTCGTGTCGTCGGCGAATTTGCTCATGTCACTAGTAATTCCTTCGTCAAGGTCATTGATATATATTATAAATAACAATGGGCCTAAGACTGATCCCTGTGGAACACCACTTGTTACAAGTCCCCACTCGGATTTAACCCCATTTATGCACACTCTCTGCTTCCTATTGGTGAGCCATGACTCGATCCATGACAGCACTTTTCCCCCAATGCCATGAGCTGCCACTTTCTTTAACAGTCTCTGATGTGGTACTATATCAAAAGCCTTACTAAAATCCAAATAAACAATATCGAATTCTTTATCATGATCAACTGCCTCAAAAGCCTTACTGAAAAAAGTTAATAAATTAGTTAGGCAGGAACGGCCCATGTTGAGTATCATTAATCAAATTATGCCTATCGAGATGGCTTCTTATGTCATCAGCTATAATCGACTCTAATAATTTGCCTACAATTGATGTTAGACTTATTGGGCGGTAATTTGATAGTAACGACTTGTCCCCTGCTTTAAAAATAGGAATTACATTAGCCATCTTCCACGTATCAGACACTACACCTGTTTGAAGAGATAGGTTAAAAATGTTAGTTAAGGGTTCACAGAGTTCCATTTTGCATTCCTTAAGAACCCTTGAAAAAAGCTCATCAGGACCTGGCGATTTATTTTGCTTCAAACGGTCTATCTGTTTGATAACCATTTCGCTAGTGACTGTGATACTACATAATTTATCTTCTTCAGGCCCACTAAAATACCTAATTCTTGGGATATTACTAGTGTCTTCCTGAGTGAAAACCGAGAGAAAATAATTATTAAAAATAGAGCACATTTCATTCTCTTTGTCAGTAAGATACCCATAATTATTTTTAAGGGGACCTATCTTATCTCTAACTTTTGTTCTATACACCTGGAAAAAACTTTTGGGTTAGTTTTCGAATCCCTAGCAACTTTAATTTCGTAGTCCCGTTTAGCTTTTCTTATCCCCTTTTTAACGTCCCTCTTAATGTCAATATACTGATTCATAAGATGACCCTTACCTCTTTTGATACGCCTATAAATTCCTTTCTTCTGCCCTAAAAGATATTTGAGCCTATTATTCATCCATTTTGGGTCATTTCTATTCGATCTAATTTCTTTATATGGGATAAATGTTCTTTGGGCAGCATGTATAGTGTTCAGAAAACTGTCATATTGATAGCTCTCTTCATTACCCCAGTCCACAGATGATAAGTGTTCTCTAAGTCCATTATAATCTGCTAAGAGAAAATCTGGGACCGTTACTGAGTTATCCCTACTATGAAACTTCCATTCAATGCCAAAGGTAATGGATTTGTAGTCGCTTGCGCAGAGTTCCTCTGTAATTTCTAAATTATTAACAAGGGTTTCCTTGTTTGCCAGAACTAAGTCAAGCAGGTTATTTCCCCTTGTAGGGGATGGGGGAAGGGGGGTGGGGTGGCACTCTATGTCCGTGATCATTTAAATTGTTGCATAAAACGGGTATAAAGTCTGAATTAACACATACAGAGTCTGTCTGGATAGAATTTTCAGAGGGGTGTGAAAAAATGATTTTAGGCGTGATTTACCGTCCTCCAAACTTTGATAGGGAACAAGGGAGACTACTTTGGGAGGAAATTGTTAAGGCCACAAGGCACGATAACGTAGTAATTCTAGGGGACTTTAACTTTAGTCAGATTGATTGGAATTTCTTGACAGGGAATTTAGAATCTAACGACTTTTTAGAAGTAGTTCAGGATTGCTTTTTGAAGCAGTTTGTAACAGAACCTACAAGGGGAAATAACATACTTGACTTGGTTCTGGCAAGCAAGGAAACCCTTGTTAATAATTTAGAAATTACAGAGGAACTATAATTCAGTAACGGTCCCAGATTTTCGCTTAGCAGATTATAATGGACTTAGAGAACACTTATCAACTGTGCACTGGGGTGAAGAAGAGAGGTATCAATATGACAGCTTTCTTAACACTATACAGGCTGCCCAAAGAACATTTATCCTGTATAAAGAAATTAGATCAAGTAGAAATGACCCAAAATGGAGGAATAAGAGGCTCAAATATCTTTTAGGGCAGAAGAAAGGAATTTATATGCGCATAAAAAGAGGTGAGGGTCATCTTATAAATCAGTATACTGACATTAAGAGGGACGTTAAAAAGGGAATAAGAATAGCTAAACGGGACTACGAAATTAAAGTTGCTAGGGATTCAAAAACTAACCCAAAAAGTTTTTTCCAGGTTTATAGAACAAAAATTAGGGATAAGATAGGTCCCCTTAAAAATAACTTTGGGCATCTTACTGACAAGGAGAATGATATGTGCTCTATTTTTTATAATTATTTTCTCTCGGTTTTCACACAGGAAGACATTAACAATATCCCAGAATTTAATTTTTACAGAGGCCCAGAAGAAGATAAATTATGTAATATCACAGTCACTAGCGAAATGGTTATGAAACAACTAGACCGACTGAAACAAAATAAATCGCCGGGTCCTGATGAGCTTTTTGCAAGGGTTCTTAAGGAATGCAAAATGGAACTCTGTGAACCATTAAGTAACATTTTTAATTTATCTCTTCAAACAGGTGTAGTGTCTGATATGTGGAAGATGGCTAATGTAATTCCTATTTTTAAAGCAGGGGACAAGTCACTACCGTCAAATTACCGCCCAATAAGCCTGACCTCAATTGTAGGCAAATTACTAGAGTCAATTATAGCTGATTATTATTAGAAGCCATCTAGATAACCATAATTTGATTAATGATACTCAGCATGGATTCACGAGGGGCCGTTCCTGCCTATTAAATTTATTAACCTTCTTCACTAAAGCTTTTGAGGCTGTTGATCACGATAAAGAATTCGATATTGTTTATTTAGACTTTAGTAAGGCTTTTGATAGAGTACCGCACCAGAGACTGTTAAAGAAAGTGGCAGCTCATGGCATTGGGGGAAAAGTGCTGTCATGGATCGAGTCATGGCTCACCAATAGGAAGCAGAGAGTGTGCATAAATGGGGTTAAATCCGAGTGGGGACTTGTAACAAGTGGTGTTCCACAGGGATCAGTCTTAGGCCCATTGTTATTTATAATATATATCAATGACCTTGACGAGGGAATTACTAGTGATATGAGCAAATTCGCCGACGACACGAAGATAGGTAGGATAATTGATTCAAACATAGATGTCATAGAACTTCAGGAAGATTTAGACAAACTTAATTCGTGGTCAGAAAAGTGGCAGATGCAGTTCAATGTAGATAAATGCAAGGTTCTGAAGCTCGGGAGTGTCCATAACCCAAGCACTTATAAGTTGAATAACGTAGAACTTAGCCATACAGATTGCGAGAAGGACTTGGGGGTGATGGTAAGCAGCAACCTTAAACCAAGACAGCAATGCCTAAGCGTACGTAATAAGGCAAATAGATTACTGGGATTTATATCAAGAAGTGTTAGCAACAGAAGTCCAGAGGTTATATTACAGCTTTATACATCATTAGTAAGGCCTCACCTAGATTACGCAGCTCAGTTTTGGTCTCCATATTACAGAATGGACATAAATTCGTTAGAAAACATTCAGCGTAGAATGACTAAATTAATACATAGCATTAGAAATCTTCCTTACGAAGAAAGATTGAAGACCCTTAAATTACATTCACTTGTAAGACGTAGAATGAGGGAACACATGATCGAGGTATACAAGTGGAAAATGGGTATTAACAAAGGGGATATAAATAAGGTCTTGAGGATATCTCTCCAAGAGAGAACCCGCAATAATGGATTCAAGTTAGATAAGTTTAGATTTAGAAAGGATATAGGAAAGTATTGGTTTGGAAATAGGGTAGTTGATGAGTGGAACAGTCTGCCTAGTAGGGTTATTGAAGCTAGGACCTTGGGTAGTTTCAAATTTAGGTTGGGTAAATTCATGAGTGAGAGGGGTTGGATTTGGTTGGATTTGAGTGGGACTCGCACATGAGTGATTGGAATTGTCAAAGATTATTTCTTGGGTAGCATTGAAAATTGGGTTGAGCAAGTGTTCTGTTAGTGGGACGGATTGTGAAGGACCTGCCTAGTATGGGCCAACAGGCCTGCTGCAGTGTTCCTCCTTTCTTATGTTCTTAGGTTCTGTCACAAACTGCTTCAAAAAACAATCTTGAACTACTTCTAAGAAGTCGTTAGATTCTAAATTCCCAGTCAAAAAATTCCAATCAATTTGACTAAAGTTGAAGTCTCCCAGAATAACTACGTTATCGTGCATTGTGGCTTTAACAATTTCCTCCCATAGAACTTTGCATTTATCTACATTGAACTGCATCTGCCATTTTCTGACCAGGAATTGAGTTTGTCTAAATCCTCCTGAAGTTCCGTGACATCTACGTCTGAATCGATTATCCTACCTATCTTCGTGTCATCAGCGAATTTGCTCATATCACTAGTAATTCCCTCGTCAAGGTCATTTATATATATTATTAACAACAACGGGCCCAAAACCGATTCCTGTGGAACGCCACTTGTTACAGATCCCCACTCAGATTTAACCCCATTTATGCACACCCTCTGCTTCCTATTGGTGAGCCATGACTCGATCCATGAAAACACTTTTCCCCCAATGCCGTGAGCAGCCACTTTCTTTAACAGTCTCTGATGTGGAACTCTATCAAAAGCCTTACTAAAATCCAGATAAACAATATCGAATTCTTTATCATGATCAACTGCCTCAAAAGCCTTACTGAAAAAAAGTTAATAAATTAGTTAGGCAGGAACGGCCCCTGGTGAATCCATGTTGAGTATCATTAATCAAATTATTCCTATCGAGATGGCTTCTTATGTTATCAGCTATAATCGACTAATAATTTGCCTACAATTGATGTTAGACTTATTGGGCGGTAATTTGATGGTAACGACTTGTCCCCTGCTTTAAAAATAGGAATTACATTAGCCATCTTCCACGTATCAGACACTACACCTGTTTGAAGAGATAGGTTAAAAATGTTAGTTAAGGGTTCACAGAGTTCCATTTTGCATTCCTTAAGAACCCTTAAGAAAAGCTCATCAGGACCTGGCGATTTATTTTCCCAGTCAAAAAATTCCAATCAATCTGACTAAAGTTGAAGTCTACCAGAATAACTACGTTATCGTGCATTGTGGCCTTAACAATTTCCTCCCATAGTAGTCTCCCTTGGTCCCTATCTAAGTTTGGGGGACGGTATATCACATTTAAAATCAATTTTTCATGCCTCTCTGAAAATTCTATCCAGACAGACTCTGTATGTGTTATTTCAGACTTTATTCCCTTTTTTATGCAACAGTTCAAGCGATCTCGGACATACAGTGCCACTCCACCCCCCTTCCCGAAACTTCTGTCTACTTGGAACAATTTAAAACCCTGTATATGACATTCAGCAGGCATGTCCCTATTTTTCGTATTGAACCACGTCTCAGTTATGGCAAATACATCAATGTTACCTGCACTTGCAACTAATCTCAGATCGTCAATCTTATTCCTAGCACTACGACTATTTGTATAATACACTTTTAAAGACCCTCTTTTTTCTTTACCCTTCCTGCTCCTTTCTGTTTTTCCACTATACCTATTACTGTCCTTGTTATTAAGATTTTTTATATCAAAGCCTAGATCTATAATTCGACATTTAGTATTTTCCATTTCTAAACCCATACCTCTAACTAATCCTAGTTTAAAGTCCTAACAACACCCTCAACTGAGCTAGCAAGAAAATCCACACCTGCCCTGGATAAGTGAACCCCTTCCCTGGCATACATGTCATTTCGGCCATAGAAGTGGTCCCAGTTGCAAATGAATGGTACTGCATTATCCTTACAGTGTTTGTCCAGCCAGCAATTGACACCAATTGCCCTGGACAGCCATTCATCTCCAACTCCTCTCCTTGGCAAAATACCACATATGACAGGGTTCCCACGCTTCTTCCTAATTATGTCTATTGCTGACCTATACCTGCTAGTCAGGTCCTCACTATTAAGTCTGCCAACATCGTGTCCTCCAGCACTGAGACAGATAATAGGATTGCTCCCATTACCTCTCATGATGTCGTCCAGACGGCTAACAATATCCTCCATCCCAGCCCCAGGAAAGCAAACCCTCTGTCTCCTACTTCTATCTTTCAAGCAGAAGGCCCTATCCATATACCTAATTTGACTATCCCCAACAAGAACAATGTTCTTACCTTCCTTGGTGTCGTTCGTGATGTTCCCAGTAGTCGACTCACATTCATCGGGTAACATGGAGAATCTGTTCGATGTTTCCACAACAGATTCCTTGTTCTTCGTTGATTCTACCTCTCCATCCGTCCTCTTGATCTTTAACTTTGTCCCATGCATTCCAGCCACTGTCCAGGTTCCTTTCTTGGCTTGAGGATTCTCAACAGGAGGATTACTATGAATCCTCTTGTTTTCCTCAGTCAGTCGCTGTATCTCAAGCTTAGCTACCCTCAGTTCTTCCTTCAGCTGCTGGTAGAGTAGCTCAAGAGAGGACATCTTCAGATTCACAGAGAGCACACAAGACACGTCTTCACCGAGTTAAGTCAGGTCCACCACTCGAGTTAAGTCAGGTCCATATATTATAAATAACAATGGGCCTAAGACTGATCCCTGTGGAACACCACTTGTTACAAGTCCCCATTCGGATTTAACCCTATTTATGCAAACTCTCTGCTTCCTATTGGTGAGCCATGACTCGATCCATGACAGCCTTTTCCCCCAATGCCATGAGCTGCCACTTTCTTTAACAGTCTCCGGTGCGGTACTCTATCAAAAGCCTTACTAAAGTCTAAATAAACAATATCGAATTCTTTATCGTGATCAACAGCCTCAAAAGCTTTAGTGAAGAAGGTTAATAAATTAGATAGGCAGGAACGGCCCCTCGTGAATCCATGCTGAGTATCATTAATCAAATTATGGTTATCTAGATGGCTTCTAATAATATCAGCTATAATTGACTCTAGTAATTTGCCTACAATTTAGGTCAGGCTTATTGGGCGGTAATTTGATGGTAGTGACTTGTCCCCTGCTATAAAAATAGGAATTACATTAGCCATCTTCCACATATCAGACACTACACCTGTTTGAAGATATAAATTAAAAATGTTAGATATTGGCCTACATATATTTCGAAGTGCTCTAATGCCAGTCAGAGCAAGGGCTTCTTTTTCAATTGTGGAGTAGGCCCTCTGGTGAGGTAAATACTTGGCAGAGTAGTAAGCCACAGGCTGCAACCCATCATCCCCGGA
>WNWK01010922.1:50000-67483 GCA_009830355.1 Cherax destructor
CCCCATCGGTTTTTAATGAGCAGTGGAAGCCCTCCTGCCCCTCTGCTCCTTCTATCTTTCCTCAGGATCTAATATCTAGGTGGGAAGATTGCGTCTGTTATCGTCCCAGCGAGTTTCGTTTGTGACTGTTATGATGATTCTTTCATACTACTACTCACATTTATTCATTATTCCATCTGCGTTCGTATACCAAACCTTCAACTTCATTTCTAAAACTGTGGTTGGGTTGGGGGAGCGGGAGCCCTGGCAGGGGCCTGTGGGGGGTTGCTATGGGGGAGGGGTTTGTGATGAGGGGGTGGGGGCAGAGGGCCAATAGAGGGTTGCTGTGGGTTTTGGTATAGATTGTTCGGTTGCATTGGGGTTGCTGTGGTTGGATTCCTTCTGTGGGTGGTTCTGGAGGAGGTTGAGTTTGCTCTTCCACCTGGGTCTGGGTTCTCCTGCTTATCTCTGTCATTGCGTATCATTCCTCCATGCATCTTTATACCCTCTCTTTCAGTATCTGCCTCTCGGTAGAGGTACATTCTCTGGTACTCCGGTTCATTGCTTAGTCGTGCTTTCTCCTGCAGAATCCTGTTTAGAGCTGATTCTGCCTTGAAAATCATTTTGGCTGTTTTTTTTTCCTCTTGCAAACCGCCCAATTCTCCGAAAATTTGTCAACTGGGTCATGTCATCCTCTCCTATTGCTTTCATGATACTTTCAATCTCTTTTTTTTTCTACTGTTTTCTTTCTTCATAAGTTTCCCCTTCAACTTCCTGGAGCTCGTAGACAAAAACTGATCTCTCCCTTTCATCCTCCCACTGTATATGGATCTTAAGGGACATCCTACAGCCCATCTGACCATAGCTTTTTACCAAGGTCTCAACAAGTTCCACATAATTGTCAGCCTTGTTGCCCAGAAAGCCTTGTGCTACAGAAACAAAACTCTCCCAGGCTTCCTTTTCCTTCTCTGGGAGCTTCTTCGGAAATTCTGAGCACTCCATAATTTTCCTGACTTGTGGTCCAGTGAAGATGCCAGCCTTCACCTTTGCCTCTCATAGCTTGGGATTGAAGTCTTGAAGATACTTAAAGGCTGCAGACTCTTTATCAAGAGCTGTAACAAACTGTTTCATTAGCCCTAGTTTGATACGTAATGGATGGAACAGAACCTTTCGAGGATCCACCAATGGTTTATGTTTGATATTATGTCTTTCTACTGAGAACTTAGTCCTTTGAGGCCAGTGCTTCCTCTGGTAATGTGCTGCTCTGTCTTTACTATCACAATGACAGAGATAACTATGAAACTTGGTAAAACCTTCTTGGAGTCCCAGCAAAAATACTACCATTTTGAAGTCTCCAATAATCGCCCAGCCATACTTATCATAGTTCAAAACTTTCAGTAGAAGTCTGACACTGTTGTAGAAGTACAGCTTTAAGGCTTCTGGAGATGTCAATGAAGAGTCTCCAATCATCTGGATTGCATGCAATTTCAATTGCATCAGACCTGATACATCATTACAGTAGCACAACCTGTCTTCATTAGTAAAGAAGCTTGAGAAATGTTGGGGACGTTTTCTTTGGCTTGTCACTTGCACACTTTCATCCACCAAGTCCCACTCCTTGAACCTTGATATTAAAAGTTCAGCATTTGACTTTGTCAAACCAAGATCTCTGATAAGGTCATTGAGGTCTGTTTGGGTTGTAAGGATTCCTCCCAACAGCTGCATCTGTGAGATCATAGTCTTGTTCACTGTGCTCTTCATTTTCTGATTTGCTGCTTCCTTCTTCTGACGGTTGACTTCTTTCTGGAGGTGAAGGTACAGGAAGATCAGCACTGTGTGGTACTGGTGCAATAGAAGAGGGAAGGTCTGGATAAGAAATAGCAGGTGTATTTTTCCCAGTTCGGCGTTTTGAAGGATCCACCAGGCAGAAGTAGCAGTTGGTTGAGTGATCAGTGGGTTCACCAGGCTGAAGTAGCAGTTGGTTGAGTGATCAGTGGGTTGACGCCATATTCTAGGAACAACAAACTTCATGGCTCTTTTTTCTCCTCTATACCATCCTGTAAAAGAACAAAAGAATTAGTTTTTGTTACATACATTTCATTTAAAAAATGTTCCTATTCAAGATTTTACTCTTCATATAACTAATGACTTTCTTACCTTCCAATGTTTTCTTACAATGTTCACAAGCAACATGAGGTGCCCAGGTCTTGTCTGGGTCCCCAACTGATGTGCCAAAATATGCTTTGTAAGCTTCACACATTTTTTTAGATGCTGTTACAGAGAACGTCTTTGCTCTTGTCTTAATAAATTGACCACATATGTAGCAGAATACATCTGGAGAATGATTGCAGCCTCTTGATGCAATTTCACTTCTTCTGATATGTCTTCTCAGGCAGCTAGAGCTGAACTGAATGCTGGTTTGTGAGTCCGTTTTTATATTTGCCAAGCAAAACCCTAGAACATCATTCTTTCTTGAAAGTGTTCCACAAGTGTCCTCACTACAAAAGCAAAGTTCAGTGATCAAAATTGTTTTTTTAAATTTTGTTTAGTTTTAAAGAATTGGGAAATGATGCTTATTTCCCAGGAACACGACAAAAGTGAAATTTTGTTACATAGTGTTATCGGTCGATAAGGTAGTTCCTTACAGGAATGCTTTAATGACTTTAAATTCAAGTTTGAAGAAGAGTCCCAGTGGTTGTGAGTACGTGTTTAAAAAGTGTTTTTTTAAGACCTACATAATCGGACCGAATCAGACTTAACTGATTGTGGATAACCTGTGGAGTCAAGTTAAACCAGATAAGTCATTTTTGGTAATGGTTTACATAAAATCGCATGATGGAGTGTATAATCTATATCCCTTGTATTTTCAACACAACGATTTAATTCATTTTGGCATATCTATGAATTCAGAAGCAAATGCTAATACTGGATATGAATTCACCACCTACGCAACCTCTTTATATTTTGTAGAATTAACTTATGAATTAGGAGACTTTTGTTGTAAATAGAGCGAAGGGTTGACGAATGCTTTTATCTGTTGATGAAAAATGGGAATTTGCATCTGTCATTAATATTCGGTAATCCTAAAACAGAGAAGAGAATTTGCTTTTTCTTAGGTGAAACTTCAGCCATTATAAAAATAAATGTCAATAGAGTAGTGACCTTTATTTAGTGAAGAAAATTGGATTATGAAGAGATAAATAATGCTTTACAATATCAAAAAGGAAGATACGCAACTTATCTGGGATGTTACGCATGGAATGAGATGGAACATGTATTTATTAGGAAAAATGAGAAACCAATAATATTTACAATAAATATATTGTAAAACGTATGAAACAGAAATGAAACAGGTATGAAAAAGGAATAAAACAGGTATGAAAAAGGAATGAAACAGGTATGAAAAACGTATGAAACAGGTATGAAAAACGTATGAAACAAGTATGAAAAACGTATGAAACAAGTATGGGACACTGGGTAACCATTCAAGTGAATAAATATATAATATTATTCCTGGACAGATTAGGTATTGTCCCACGGAAAATTTATATATAAATTGAAAATATATATATATATATAAATTTAAATGAAAAGATTTGTATGGGATAAGCAGAAGGATTCAGAATGTTAAGCATATGTGATAGATTTTGTGCATAAATTAACAAATTATTTAATACTGGATGTCACTCCTCTTTTATTTAAAAAAAATTACTGTAAATACCCGGGAAAAGGATCAGTTTATAATTCAAAATGTTTATGAGAATTTAAATATGCCTCCATGCAAAGAAATATTCGGTAGTCATGATTATTCAACATGGAATTATCAGAATTTTTTTAAAATATTAAGGTCTAGAACAGCACTAGACTCCACCCATAGTGGTCATGTTGATTCTGGTTACGTCAGCACGAATGGTGAGTGAGGGATTTTCAGTTAGTGTGAAGTCACGGATTTAGTGTTATAAGTATCAGTATTTGCCAGTTCAGAAGCACAGAGTGAATTTTTTTCTGATTCAGAATAACATGAAAATATAGCGATTCAGACACATTGTGTTAATAGCGTGAATCAGAAACATTGAGTGTTAATAGCGTGAATCAGAAACATTGAGTGTTAATAGCGTGAATCAGAAACATTGTGTTAATAGTGTAATATTTGTTTTTCTTTACCAAGGATGAGAGAAGTTGTATTGCAGTTGCATGGACAAACTAGTTACTTAGGTTATGGTCAATCTGTTATTCGACCAAAACACAGGAGACTGAATTTAGATAACCATATACAATATATAGTAAATGCTTGTAATAACGTCATTGTACATGAATATAATGTATAACATGTAGTCTTGTGCTATAATGCCAATCAGGTGATTGTATGTTTTGAAATGTATAACATGTGACCATCCATTGTGCATAAATACTTGAAATGTGTATATACCTCTTTAAATTGTCTATTAAAAGATTGTAATGCTCACTTTCTTAGTAAAACTGAAGTCTGTATATGTCTGAATTTATATTATTTTACTTGTATAATGAATAATGAACAAATTGCATACTTGTAATTGTTTGTAAAAATAAACGATTGTAAAAATTTAGTTATGTTTTATTTCTTATGTGTTTGAAATATGCTTACCCTTGAGGGCCAGGAGCTGCACCTTAAGATACACTGAAGTTGTCAGGTACAACTGCTTTTGACCAGGAGCTAAACCTTACCCTTGTTTGTTCTTACGTGTGTTTCAAGTTGCTTACTTCTATACATCTGCTTTATTCACCTTATCAGTTTAATAACTCTAAAAATGGGGGACCGGAAGATGTACCTATTACCACATAAGTGGTCAGAAACGTCTGCTTTGAAACCAGACCAGGAGTTGTACCACAGAAGTGGTCAGGTTATGTACCTTTGATACCTATAAGGCCAGGAGCTATTCCTTGAGATCCCCAGAAGTGGTCAGGTTATGCACCTTTGATATAATGTTGGGATCAGTAGCTACACCTACAGAACTTACCATAACATCACTATGTGGTTATGTGTTCATTTACGACATGAGAGATTCACTTCAGTGAATAGTAGAATATATATGCCATGAGAGATGTAAATATGTAAAAAAAAAATCGGATTTTCTCATTTATGAATATAAATCAGGGAAATCTAGGTCCAAGTAATTGGAGGTGTAATCTTGATATGAAGAAACTAAGTGACTATAAACATTTTGGGAAAAGAAAACGAAATTTCAACCACCGAAAATCTTGGAAAAATTCTTGTCTCCAGAGATAGAGGAATCATAGTATGATTTGGGAAGAAAATCACAGCTCGATATGCCCTGAAGGGGCCATAAAGGAAGTCATAGCTTGATAAATCATAGCAGGATCTTGCCTACTACTGTCGACTCATAGCTCTTGGTCCGCTTATTAATTGACCCATGTCAGGAAACAAGAACTGTTTCCTATCGTGAGTCTTAGTCACATGACTACCTGCCGCTATTGCATTTGGTCACTTGATCAAGGCCTTCCACTGGCTTACCGGTGCACTCCTTCAAAAAATTAATAAGTTGTCTTCTAATACATTACTGTAGGATTTTATATTTTTTACATACTTCCAGATTAAGATATTTTTCAATTCTACAGTACAAAGAATAAAGAATTGTTCAGTATGTCCTATTTCTGTTAGTTCCTTTTTCAGAAGTTTATGTTTCTAATATTAGAAATACATATAAAAAAAATAATTTCTAATAGAAAACTGGAATTATATCTTTTTTTTTATTTAAAGCAAAACTAAAATGCAAAGTTAATTTCATTTATTTTGTATTCAGGTGCTGTACTGTAAAGATGCTAATTTCAAGAACAATTTTGCTGTGCTTCCTAGCTGTACCAGTGTTGGTGTGCCAAGCTAGACTATCTTGTGCATCTGGTAAGCTAAAATTACTTTATTTTATATATCACTAGGGATCCAAGGGCAGCTAGTTTTCTGTTCCAGCGACTCAGCGTTGCTGTTCAGAGGGGTAATGCCTGAATTTTGGGCAGGCGCCCCAGCTCTGAGGAGCTGGATGAGATTTTCGCATTATAATCAGTGACAAACATGTAACAATATGTACTAGACATGTATCTCTCACACCTCGTGTACTGTATATGCCATCTTTATATCAACAATGTATCTATTAATTCTTTTGTACCATATTATCTAATAAAATATACCAGTTGGTAAAAAAATAAAATGGAAATAATGGGGTGGTAGGGGAAGTGGAATATTCAAATGGTTTCAGGAAGAAATCCAAATATTCTTACTTGAAGCCTTTTTATCCACTTCTCTGAGGCTATGGGTCCCACAATTTGTACCAGAGGTGGACCCCATCATATATATATATAACCTAGGTAGTAGGTTGGTAGACAGCAGCCGCCCAGGGAGGTACTACCGTCCTGCCAAGTGAGTGTAAAACGAAAGCCTGTAATTGTTTTACATGATGGTAGGATTGCTGGTGTCTTTTTTCTGTCTCATAAACATGCAAGATTTCAGGTACATCTTGTTACTTCTACTTACACTTAGGTCACACTACACATTCATGTACAAGCATATATATACACACCCCTCTGGGTTTTCTTCTATTTTCTTACTAGTTCTTGTTCTTATTTCCTCTTATCTCCATGGGGAAGTGGAACAGAATTCTTCCTCCGTAAGCCATGCGTGTCGTAAGAGGCGACTAAAATGCTGGGAGCAAGGGGCTAGTAACCCCTTCTCCTGTATATATTACTAAATGTAAAAGGAGAAACTTTCGTTTTTCCTTTTGGGCCACCCCCTCGGTGGAAACGGCCGATGTGTTGAAAGAGAAGATATATATATATATATATATATATATATATATATATATATATATATATATATATATATATATATATATATATAAACTGTGTGTGTGCATCACAGCTAAAAGAAAAGCATTTAGAAATCCTGGATTATCTACCGATTTATTGCATCTATCACCGCCTGCAGTTTGCCTGAGAATATGCGAAGTGGAGTGTACATCGGAAAAAGTCAGATTAGATGAATCCCCATTTTTGTGCATTCAAGGTCGTGAGTGGTGAGAGGCGCCGCTCCTCCACCAGCAGGTACGACCCTGCATATACAGTGAGCACTGATTTAAGCACTCACGATCCGTTATCGTTTTCTGATGCTTTTTTGGTTTACTTTGTCGTAGGTGTTTGTATTTGCTTTCCCCAAACGTGATGTTTATAATTGAAAACACAGTTATTACAGTTTGTCATTTTGTCCCCTGATGAAGTTTGTTGACTCCGTAGCATGACCTAATTTATAGGAATAAGAAATATTTTTTTTACTTCCCTTCAGTCGTAAGGAAATAATTTTCTCAATGTTCTCCATATATGTTACTCGAGAACAAATGTGGCTTGATTAAGGTCACGTCGCACGCCATGTCTTAAAAAAAATAGCATTGATGAAGCAAAACTGAAGACGGACAAATATACCATAGATAACACATATTATCAGTGACAAAGGTGAAATAGTGACCAACAAGGTGACCTGCAAAATGACTCAGTCCAGTCGTAAATGTGTTTTAGTGGGTTTGATGGACTGTAGCTGCAGACTTATCCGTTTAGGAACATAAAGCTGAACTTGTATAGTTGTTTTATTGTATAATTTCATGAAGAAAATAGCTTAGCTAACATTACACAGGTGACAGAAATTACTAAAATAAGTTACGGGAATTTTAGGAATGTTAGAGTTAAATTGTACAGTTATGAGCAAACTGAAAATGTCAAAGTATTTTATCAGATTATTATACCTATCACTCCATTAGTATGCACAAAATATAAATAAAATTTTAAACAAATTTGACTTCAGTCGTAACTTTGGCTAAATTGCACGACATAAATATCAATGGATTATTTTAAAATTATTTTCAAGTTATAAAATATTTTTCTTCCTTAGCTGACCATAGTGCACTAACACTGGTACACGAGGCGGTGAGAGCCATACTATATGACTGGTGTCAGCTCAGGTGCTCCCTCATCCTTATTGCTGATCTAACCTCGACCACATCCTTCCTCGAGGTGAGTGATTTTTGTCTATTAATGTAATCTGTCAACCACTCTTATGCACCTTGTGTTTTATTAACAGTTTTTCTTGGATTTCAGCTTCAAATAAAGGAGATGTGGGTTCCGAGGGGCGTTACATTATTCCAAGTAGAAGCAGACAGTAATGATGCTAACGTCACTCATGAGCAGCTCTCCTGGGTGGTCACGCAGGCTCTGCGGGTAGGTCACTCACATTACTGAGGCGGGTAGGTCACTCTCACATTACTGAGGCGGGTACGTCACTCTCACATTACTGAGGCGGGTACGTCACTCTAACATTACTGAGGCGGGTACGTCACTCTCACATTACTGAGGCGGGTACGTCACTCTCACATTACTGAGGCGGGTACGTCACTCTCACATTACTGAGGCTGGTAGGTCACTCTCACATTACTACTGAGGCTGGTAGGTCACTTTCACATTACTACTGAGGCTTGTAGGTCACTCTCACATTACTACTGAGGCTGGTAGGTCACTCTCACATTACTACTGAGGCTGGTAGGTCACTTTCACATTACTGAGGCTGGTAGGTCACTTTCACATTACTGAGACTGGTAGGTCACTCTCACATTACTGAGGCTGGTAGGTCACTCTCACATTACTAGTGAGGCTGGTAGGTCACTCTCACATTACTACTGAGGCTGGTAGGTCACTTTCACATTACTGAGGCTGGTAGGTCCCTCACATTACTACTGAGGCTGGTAGGTCACTTTCACATTACTACTGAGGCTGGTAGGTAACTCACATTACTACTGAGGCTGGTAGGTCACTCTCGCATTACTATTGAGGCTGGTAGGTCACTCTCACATTACTACTGAGACTGGTAGGTCACTCTCACATTACTACTGAGGCTGGTAGGTCACTCTCACATTACTACTGAGGCTGGTAGGTCACTCTCACATTACTACTGAAGCTGGTAGGTCACTCTCACATTACTACTGAGGCTGGTAGGTCACTCTCACATTACTACTGAGGCTGGTAGGTCACTTTCACATTACTGAGGCTGATAGGTCACTTTCACATTACTGAGACTGGTAGGTCACTCTCACATTACTGAGGCTGGTAGGTCACTCTCACATTACTAGTGAGGCTGGTAGGTCACTCTCACATTACTACTGAAGCTGGTAGGTCACTTTCACATTACTGAGGCTGGTAGGTCCCTCACATTACTACTGAGGCTGGTAGGTCACTCTCACATTACTACTGAGGCTGGTAGGTCACTCTCACATTACTACTGAGGCTGGTAGGTCACTCTCACATTACTACTGAGGCTGGTAGGTCACTCTCACATTACTACTGAGGCTGGTAGGTCACTCTCACATTACTACTGAGGCTGGTAGGTCACCTCACATTACTACTGAGGCTTGTAGGTCACTCTCACATTAGTACTGAGGCTGGTAGGTCACTCTCACATTACTACTGAGGCTGGTAGATCACTCACACATTACTACTGAGGCTGGTAGGTCACTCTCACATTACTACTGAGGCTGGTAGGTCACTCTCACATTAGTACTGAGGCTGGTAGGTCACTCTCACATTACTACCGAGGCTGGTAGGTCACTCACATTACTACTGAGGCTGGTAGGTCATCTCACATTACTACTGAGGCTGGTAGGTCACTCTCACATTACTACTGAGGCTGGTAGGTCACTCACACATTACTACTGAGGCTGGTCGGTCACTCTCACATTACTACTGAGGCTGGTCGGTCACTCTCACATTACTACTGAGGCTGGTCGGTCACTCTCACATTACTACTGAGGCTGGTAGGTCACTCTCACATTACTACTGAGGCTGGTAGGTCACTCTCACATTACTACTGAGGCTGGTAGGTCACTTTCACATTACTGAGGCTGATAGGTCACTTTCACATTACTGAGACTGGTAGGTCACTCTACATTACTGAGGCTGGTAGGTCACTCTCACATTACTAGTGAGGCTGGTAGGTCACTCTCACATTACTACTGAAGCTGGTAGGTCACTTTCACATTACTGAGGCTGGTAGGTCCCTCACATTACTACTGAGGCTGGTAGGTCACTCTCACATTACTACTGAGGCTGGTAGGTCACTCTCACATTACTACTGAGGCTGGTAGGTCACTCTCACATTACTACTGAGGCTGGTAGGTCACCTCACATTACTACTGAGGCTGGTAGGTCACTCACATTACTACTGGGCTGGTAGGTCACTCACATTACTACTGAGGCTTGTAGGTCACCTCACATTAGTACTGAGGCTGGTAGGTCACTCTCACATTACTACTGAGGCTGGTAGATCACTCACACATTACTACTGAGGCTGGTAGGTCACTCTCACATTACTACTGAGGCTGGTAGGTCACTCTCACATTAGTACTGAGGCTGGTAGGTCACTCTCACATTACTACCGAGGCTGGTAGGTCACTCACATTACTACTGAGGCTGGTAGGTCACTCTCACATTACTACTGAGGCTGGTAGGTCACTCTCACATTACTACTGAGGCTGGTAGGTCACTCCACATTACTACTGAGGGTGGTCGGTCACTCTACATTACTACTGAGGCTGGTCGGTCACTCTCACATTACTACTGAGGCTGGTCGGTCACTCTCACATTACTACTGAGGCTGGTAGGTCACTCTCACATTACTACTGAGGCTGGTAGGTCACTCTCACATTACTACTGAGGCTGGTAGATCACTCACACATTACTACTGAGGCTGGTAGGTCACTCTCACATTACTACTGAGGCTGGTAGGTCACTCACATTACTACTGAGGCTGGTCGGTCACTCTCACATTACTACTGAGGCTGGTCGGTCACTCTACATTACTACTGAGGCTGGTCGGTCACTCACATTACTACTGAGGCTGGTAGGTCACTCTACATTACTACTGAGGCTGGTAGGTCACTCTCACATTACTACTGAGGCTGGTAGATCACTCACACATTACTACTGAGGCTGGTAGGTCACCTCACATTACTACTGAGGCTGGTAGGTCACTCACATTACTACTGAGGCTGGTCGGTCACTCTCACATTACTACTGAGGCTGGTAAGTCACTCACACATTACTACTGAGGCTGGTAGGTCACTCTCACATTACTACTGAGGCTGGTAGGTCACTCTCACATTACTACTGAGGCTGGTAGGTCACTCTCACATTACTACTGAGGCTGGTAGGTCACTCTCACATTACTACTGAGGCTGGTCGGTCACTCTCACATTACTACTGAGGCTGGTAGGTCACTCACATTACTACTGAGGCTGGTCGGTCACTCTCACATTACTACTGAGGCTGGTCGGTCACTCTCACATTACTACTGAGGCTGGTCGGTCACTCTCACATTACTACTGAGGCTGGTAGGTCACTCTCACATTACTACTGAGGCTGGTAGGTCACTCACATTACTACTGAGGCTGGTAGGTCACGTTCACTTTACAACTGAGGCTGGTAGGTCACTTTCTCTTTACTACTCAGGCGGATACGTCATTCACATTGTTACTGACTGAGTTTATTCGCATTAGTGCTAAGGGAAGTAGGTCACTTCCCCATTACTGCTGAGATGGGTACTGTCACATTAACATTCAGGTGGGTAGATTACTTGCGATAATAAAATGAATACATTATTTTCACATAGCTATTATGTTGACTTCAACAGTTGCAAAAGGCATCGTGGAGCTTCATGGTAGTGGTGGTGAGCAATGACCCGTCCTTTCTGACCGACCTTACTGAGAGCTCTCTTAAGAATGGAGTGCTTGTATGGTCAACGAGGCTCCTGGCCGTCACCAGCCTGCCGCTCTCACAGCTCCAGACACTTCACCAGTCCTTCTCTATGACCAACTCCATGTTGCTTACTGTGGACACCACTACTCCATATATAAGGTTATGTGTTTAATTTGTATATGAAGAAAAAACATGATTTTCTTTACTCAAGAATACACAAATAACCCGTACATAGGAGAAACAAACATGTGACGACGTTTCTCTCCGAATTGGACCTTTAACTGATCACACCATGACGGACCAAAACATCGTCATTAGTTTCAATCTTTTATGTGTGGATTATTTGTGTATTGTTCCTGTCATGGTATTGTGCATTACCTTTATTTCTTAAAAAAAATATTCTTGTTTACAATATTTTCTCACATTTAACTTTTCTTTAGTAAAGTTGAAATTCAATCATCAAAAATATTTCATAATCCTCTTTTATTTTTACAAGTCTGATTTTATTTTGAAATTAATTTTATTTTCAAAGCAAAAGAAAACACTCAGTATTCCTCTCATAGTTCATTATGACTCAATACAGGTTTCACATATATCTACACATGCCCTACGGTCTCCATGGTAACCAGGCGTTGAAGATTGCTAGCTGGACACCTGGAAAAGTGTTCACTTTCACCACCGATCTCGCTCTCTTTCCTGACAAGTTCTCTAAGTATGGAAATTTTGATTAGATTCCACGAGATATTTTGAATAATATAAAGAATTGTAAAAAAATTGATTTTTCGTAGGAAACTATTTATTAATATTTTGTACCATATGGAAAACTTATTTATATTTCAAATGATTTAGATCAGCTTAAAAGTAAATTATATTTGTTTAATATTGTATGAATTTTGCAGATTCTCCCATCGGCCGAGTCTAGTGGTAACTGCTGAGGAGTTTCCGACGCAGAAAGCAGTTATGGTGAAAGATATTGATGCCCCTGGAGGACAGCGCCTCACCTTCGTTGGATCCACGTCTAACGTCATCGATTTTATAGCTAAAGGTGTTAATTTCTCGTAAGTAAACACATACAAAATATATGTTCTTAGTTGATTAGTTTAACCTTGACACTGCCATTAGATAATACCAGTCATCAACGTCACGTCTGCACCAGAGACCTTAATGTTATCCACTGCTGACTGGTTCCTCTCATATCGGACCCTTCTCTCCTCATCTTTACTACTTATATCTCTATTACCTTTACAGTCTCAGTTTGCCACCTGACTCCCGCCACTATATTTACACTCGTTGCGAAACGTTTCCTTTATAAATGCCTTGATCTGTGCATATATGTCTTTACACAGTGTTGAGTGTGGCTTCAAGCTGGGTCATGAAGTCTCTTCAGACAATACAGACCTGAAATTGTAAGTTTTAACTGGACTCTGCGGATCTGGCCACAGGAAGCAAGTAGTATAATCCCTGTAAACCTCTTCCAAGGACAACGTTCGAGATGTCAGCTGTGTGAACACAAGGGTTCATGCCAGACTTTAATATATCACCAAGCGTCTCTGTCAAGAAAGGTCTTGTCATCACAATTATTAAGAATAGCGAAATTTCGTGACACAAGTGCTGTAAATATACACAACACGTAAAGGGGTGGATTAAGAATAATTAAACTCATGATTTGTGAGATAGTGACCTGTGGGAGGCTTGTCCGTGATCACCTCCTAAATGAACCTGTTACCCAACTGCGCTCATGTGTAGATGAATGGTTCAGAGAACCGACAAGTTGATAAATTAGACACGTATGCAACACTTTGGTATCTTTAATGAGGAAACGTTTCTCCACACAGTGGCTTCATCAGTCCAATACAAAGCAGAAAGTAGTAAGGAGAGGAGTAGTTTGAGGTAATCAGTACCACAGCCTGGAATCGATGGACTCCAGGCTGATGGGCCCTATGCTGTACAAGACTGCTCTCATGTGATGTTGTCATACACCTTCAGCAGCTCTGAATCTAAGCTTCAATATGGCGGGAAAGCCATGCGATAATTAGTGGGCATGTGAGGTAACTATGAATAATTACTTAATATATAGATCAAATACCCAAGTCAAAGACGCCCATCTCATCCTCAGAAAGAATATAAAAGTGAAGAATAACTTCCGACATAACTGTGTAACTATATACATTATAATATCCCTGGGTAACACTATTATGTGAAGACTGTTGTATACTACACTGATGTACCTGCTTACACACACTGATGTAACTGCTTACACACACTGATGTAACAGCTTACACACACTGATGTAACTGCTTACACACACTGATGTAACTGCTTACACACACTGATGTAGCTGCTTACACACACTGATGTAGCTGCTTACACACACTGATGTACCTGCTTACACACACTGATGAAGCTGCTTACACACACTGATGTAGCTGCTTACACACACTGATGTAGCTGCTTACACACACTGATGTAGCTGCTTACACACACTGATGTACCTGCTTACACACACTGATGTAGCTTCTTACACACACTGATGTAGCTGCTTACACACACTGATGTAGCTGCTTACACACACTGATGTACCTGCTTACACACACTGATGAAGCTGCTTACACACACTGATGTAGCTGCTTACACACACTGATGTAGCTGCTTACACACACTGATGTAGCTGCTTACACACACTGATGTACCTGCTTACACACACTGATGTAACTGCTTACACACACTGATGTAGCTGCTTACACACACTGATATAGCTGCTTACACACACTGATATAGCTGCTTACACACACTGATGTAGCTGCTTACACACACTGATGTAACTGCTTACACACACTGATGTAACAGCTTACACACACTGATGTAACTGCTTACACACACTGATGTAGCTGCTTACACACACTGATGTAACTGCTTACACACACTGATGAAGCTGCTTACACACACTGATGTAGCTGCTTACACACACTGATGTAGCTGCTTACACACACTGATGTACCTGCTTACACACACTGATGTAGCTGCTTACACACACTGATGTACCTGCTTACACACTCTGATGTAGCTGCTTACACACACTGATATAGCTGCTTACACACACTGATGTAGCTGCTTACACACACTGATGTAACTGCTTACACACACTGATGTAACTGCTTACACACACTGATGTAACAGCTTACACACACTGATGTAACTGCTTACACACACTGATGTAACTGCTTACACACACTGATGTACCTGCTTACACACACTGATGTAGCTGCTTACACACACTGATGTACCTGCTTACACACTCTGATGTAGCTGCTTACACACACTGATATAGCTGCTTACACACACTGATGTAGCTGCTTACACACACTGATGTAACTGCTTACACACACTGATGTAACTGCTTACACACACTGATGTAACTGCTTACACACACTGATGTAACTGCTTACACACACTGATGTAGCTGCTTACACACACTGATGTAACTGCTTACACACCCTGATGTAACTGCTTACAAACACTGATGTAGCGGCTTACACACTGATGTACCTGCTTACACACACTGATGTAGCTGCTTACACACACTGATGTAGCTGCTTACACACACTGATGTAGCTGCTTACACACTGATGTACCTGCTTACACACACTGATGTAGAGGCTTACACACACTGATGTAGCTGCTTACACACACTTATGTAGCGGCTTACACACACTGATGTAGCGGCTTACGCACACTTATGTAGCGGCTTACACACACTGATGTAGCTGTTTACACACACACACACATACACACACACAAGAGAGAGAAGGGTGGGTTGAGTGCATTTTCCTGGACTGCAGGAAGGCCTTCGTCACAGTTCCTCACATGAGATTAGTAAAGAAGTTGGAAGAACAAGCGTGTATAACAGGAAGGGCACTGGAATGGATCAAGGAATACCTCACAGGGAGGCAACAACGGGTCATGGTGCGTGATGAGGTATCACAGTGGGCGCCTGTGACAAGCGGTGTACCGCAGGGGTCAGTCCTAGGACCAGTGCTATTCTTGCTATATGTGAATGACATGACGGATGGGATAGACTCAGAAGTGTCTCTGTTCGCAGATGATGTGAAAATAATGAGGAGAATCACATCAGAAGAGGACCAAGCAGGACTTCAAACAGACCTGGACAAGCTTGACATCTGGTCTAGCAACTGGCTTCTCGAATTCAATCCCACCAAATGCAAAGTCATGAAGATCGGAGAAGGGCAAAGAAGACCGCTGACAGAGTACAGGCTAGGCGGACAAAGGCTACAAACCTCGGCAAAGGAGAAAGACCTTGTGGTGAGTATAACGCCAAGCACGTCTCCGGAGGTGCACATCAACCAGATAACTGCGGCAGCATATGGGCGACTGGCGTTCCGTTACCTTAACAAGGAATCGTTCAATACACTGTACACCGTGTACGTCAGGCCCATACTAGAATATGCAGCACCAGTCTGGAACCCACACCTGGTCAAGCACGTAAAGAAACTGGAGAAAGTGCAAAGGTTTGCGACAAGGTTAGTTCCACAACTCAGGGGTCTGTCCTATGAAGAAAGGTTGAGGGAAATAGGACTAACAACACTGGAGGAAAGAAGGGTCAGAGGAGACATGATAACTATAACGCCCCTTAGTTGGCGTTTCTTGGAGGCGTGGTTGAAATGATAAGGCTTCGGAGGCTTCTTACTTTATTTGTAATAAAGGTGCGGGTAACAGGCTGCGTGTCTGTGGCCATGGCCCAGGTGGGCCATGCCTTGCGAGAGGGAGAGGAGTAGGCCTATTGACTGAGTGAAGTCTGGGCGCCAAGTGAGAGTGGGCCAGGGCGGGTCTGGTAGACGTGGGTACGCCTACCAGGCTTGCCCTCTGGCGGAATACTATGGAAACTAGCATGGCACGAAATATGAACTCAGCTGGCAGACAGCATGGCTGTCTATGCAGACAGTCAGGCTGTCTACATAGACGTGGGTACGCCTACCAGGCTTGCCCTCTGGCGGAATACTATGGAAACTAGCATGGCACGAAATATGAACTCAGCTGGCAGACAGCATGGCTGTCTATGCAGACAGTCAGGCTGTCTACATAACGACATACAAAATACTGCAGGGAATCGACAAGGTAGACAGTGACAGGATGTTCCAGAGAGGGAACACAGATAAAAGGGGACACAACTGGAAGCTGAAGACTCAGATGAGTCAAAGGGATGTTAGGAAGCATTTCTTCAGCCACAGAGTAGTCAGGAAGTGGAATAGTCTAAAGATATAGTGGAGGCAGGAACCATACATAGTTTTAAGACAAGGTATGATAAAGCTCGTGGAGCAGGGAGAGCAGAGACCCAGTAGCGGACAGCGAAGAAGCGGGGCCAGGAGCTGAGTCTCGACCCATGCAACCACAATTAGGTGAGCACACACACACACACACACACACACACACAACAACACACACACACATACAGGCCCACACAGACTCTTTCCCCCTGCTCCCTCCCCCACCTCTCCCCCACTCACTTCCCTGAACCCCCGTCTCTCACCCTCCTCCCCCTCTCCCTCTCCCATTCTCTCTCCACCTCTGCTTCTCCCCCCCTCTTTCCCCCTCCCCACCTCTCTTCCTTTTCCCCACTGTCTCCAGTTTCTCCTCTCCTCCCTCCACCCCCACACAAACACTCAGGCAATCACACCACAAAACAACCACACATAAATACATAGTTT